>CM028352.1:22179825-22448022 GCA_016618105.1 Dendrobium huoshanense | reverse complement strand
ATAAGCCCAAATAGAACTTCAAGCATAGTTGAGAACTTTGCGACATTAATTGAAGGACTAAATGAAATCCGAATCTCATTTATTTACAGTTAAAACAGTGTCTCGATGGGAAATCCTATGAGCTCAAGATCATTCAATATTTAAATCAGGAGAAGATATACTTAACATGATTTATGATTGAAGAAATCAACAAGGTCTATCAAATGGAGTGTTTGTAGATTTTAGACAAACTTATCAAAATGCCACTAATAAATTATAAATCGACCTTTATTCTTCATATAAAGAGCTTAAATTTTGACTTGAAATTGGGGGAGCTTAGATATTTGAATAACTCTAGAACTTTGCTTGATATTTGACAGTAACTATCACCGTCCAATTATCATCACCTATCCACCTTTGCCTGTCGCCGCTCAAACCCGCCTTTGCCTATCATCACCCAGTGGCCAACTCCTAAGCACCATCACTTGACTTTCATCCCCCGAACATCGTCACCAGAAGACTAGCTCCTGACCACCATCATCCATCAATGATGTTGACAACTATCGATAAGCAATCATCTCGTCACCACCATCATCACCCTTCATGACCTTCAACTTCTCTACTGCAAACACATGAGCCAAGCTAGTATTCTACACATTGACATCCTATCTTCTCCAATTAAAGGAAGAGCAAACTTTTATAACCTTACTTGCATGATATACTATTTCAATTACATCAAGTCCCGTGGTTTTTTCTCTCTAGATTTTTCATTTAATAATTTTAGACATTGTTTTATCTATTATGTATGTGCTAGATATTCACACAAAACTAAGAAATTAAAATCTCTCTATTGTCACAAATATTCTAATGCGTAACAAACTTAAACCTATCTCAGAGAAAATCAAATCAGCTACCTTCAGGATGTAATCATTTAAGTTTTCAAAGGACAAACCTTTGTATATGTCCTCCTGCGTTGTGGCTGGTTAGCCCACATTTCTTGGTTCAGCATTCCAACCTCGTTAAAACAAGCATCAGCTGACCAGCCAGGATTGAATGGCATATCTTGCAAGCAAAATGACTGAGAACTGACAGCAGCAGTTGAATCGGTGTCAACATCCCTCTGATTACAATAACTTGGTAAGAAGTTTTGAATATCCTTTCCAGACCGAGTCCCCTTGATAGCATAGAGTTCTGTAACAGAATATCTGAATTGGTTCCTGTAAGAAGGTTACTATGAGAATCATGACGAAGATCTGCATCCAAACATACAGGAGAATGTGAAAATCCTTCCTGCAAGCTGCCGTCCAAGCAAAAAGAATTCATAGAAGAAGAATCCAATTGATCTCTCATACTATTCTGGCAAAGAATATGATTAATCTCCTTGATCACGTGCATCTCATGCCTGTTCTGAAGTCCTTGCAGCACTTTGCTAGGTACACCATGCATTGAGACTGGCAAGAACTGGAAGGCGAGGTAGAGCATGAAGGTGCATCATTTTCGGATGGTGGAGGTGGAGTTCTGGCGAGTGATTGAGGGTTAGAGTGACCTGCTATTTGGTTTTTAGGTAATTGCTGGAAATTTTGCTGTTGATGAAACAGCTGGTTCTGCAATGGCAACTGCTGAGAAAGCTGAGATTGTACTTGAGCACTAAGCTGAGACAGCACTTGCTGGTGTTGAAGCTTCTGTATCAGTTGCATCATCTGCTGCTGCTGCTGCAATAGAGAATGCTGTTGCAGCTCCACTGGTTGCTGGAAGTTGGAATTAGATTGAAGAAGCACTTGTGGTTGAAGATATGTCTGGTTCAATAGAGTTTTTCCTTGAATAGAGTGAGATTTTGGTTCTGTATAACTTGTTGCTGCTGTATCTGAAAGGCAGATGGCTGAAGTTGTTCATTAAGTAACAGCGCTTGAGTTAAATTTTGTTGCTTTTGTGCATTAAGCTGTTGCAGATTCTGTTGTTGGTTGTCGTGTTTTCTCTGTTTTAAATGTGTCTGACTTTCTGCCAGCTGCTGCGGCGGCGGGAATTGAATCTCATTGGATTTTGCTGCTTTGGTTTCTGGTGTTGATCTAACTGTTGGCTTTGTGGATTTATTTGAAACCGTATTGAAAATTCGAAAGCAGGATGTGTGAGACTGAAACTCAATAGTCTTGCCGATCGTTGCAGATGAGGCTACCTGGAATAGATGCTTCCATGGAGGGAGGGAGGTTGGTTGGGAAGTAGAGGAGCTTAGCCGAGAATTCTGCTGTATGGCCATCCACTGAACCAGACTCAGGCCAGGGAACAGTTGACTCTGAGTATCTTTTATGCCAAAATCATCCCCAAGACATGGGATGACACTTTTAAAGGCAATCTCCGCTTCAGCTTCATCATCTGCTATTCACAAAAATAAATCAAAAGATATAAAGGAAAATACAGAAAATAAGCATACCTTGAATTTAGTTGTTGCTAATGACCCATCTTAAATATTTTGAAAATATACTAACGTTTTTCATAATGAATCTATGAATAAAAGCCCAAGTGAAGGGAAAAAAATGGACAGTAGTTCTAGCTTCATTTACGGATGTTTATTCATGCTTATGTGCCATAACTTCTATTTTTCTTATGGCCAAAAATCAGGCTTGATATCACTCTCAAAAAAACAGGTAGCCTTCAAATCCTGAACTAACATAAAATATAAAAGACTGCATCTATATTTTAATGATTCTTATGCATAAGAAGCATCAAGAATTTTTACAGCACAAAGAACTGAATATCTAAGCCAAGAGGTGTTTAACAGCTTTCCAAAATTCCGGATCTTAGCTAATCGATGTTAGAATGAGACATTCTTAGTGAAAAGTGAGACAACCAAGAGATTGACATTGGAATAATCATTTCCGGGGCTGAAGATCTGATGAGCTCATGAGCCATTGTCAAGTTGAGTAGATACAAAATTTGAGCAGATGTGAGAACTCCTTCATATGGGAAACTGCATGGCAACAAGCCCGAGAGAGTGGATCAAAGTGATGAGTGGGTGAAAGTGCAATTGCTGAAGCGGTGGCGAAGCGGTGGCAACTGAGCATGTCGATCAGCGTGTAAGTAAGCTCGAGTGAGCGTAAGTACTAGTGGGTGAACCAAGTAGGTCGATCTGCGCAAAAGATCATACACGATCGAGCGCAAACCAAAACTGGCAAATGAAACAAGTATGGAGTCACCACAAGCTGGCAGCAAAGAGATTCAATTGATCAAGATTCTCACAGGTGTGAATCCTCACTAGATCTTCACGGCAAAAAATTTCAAAACACAGAACCCTCAAAGGATTTTTAAAACAACGAGATAAATAATAGTTCATTGAGAAAGCTAAGACTAGCTTGATAGGATCTGGATCTTCATGGGATCCTACAACAGACCCAGGACCCCCCCCCCCCCCCCCCCCCCCACCCAATTTTTATGGGATCAACACAAAAAAAGCAAGATGAAGGTGAACATTTTCATCGAGTGAAAGATGAAAGATGTATGGGATCCTCATGAAAGAGAAAAGAGGAAGAGGACTTAGAATGTTTCCTCTAATGCTATGACAGAAAATATAAAATACCACATCTTTATTTTATTGACCCTAATGATAGTTTATATAATATATATATATATAATTAAGGCAATAGGAAAGAGCAATACAATATAAAGATAATATAGACCATAATAATATATATATATATATATAATAATTACTATATGTATTTGTAATAAACATTAAGAATATACGATAATATAAAAATTCTAATAACTCTACATGAACTTGCAGCATTGGAGGATAATGCCCAAGGCCGCAAATCTCTAGAAGTGGGCAGCAACAAGTTTGTTTAATTATCATTAGCCAAGTTCGAATCAATAAGGGTTGCATTGTTCACAAGCTAAAATTTTATATATTTCAAAATAAACAAATGATAGAAAATCTTTGGTGAAAGTCACTTCAGAAGAATGACTAACAACATAATGGTGAAAAATGCCAGCAGCAGAATATACACTATTATAAACATTGGAAGCCAAAGAAAATTTCTATTCAAAGAATACCCAGTATGTAGAACTAATAAAAAACCCATGGAGGAGGGCTTAAGTAGAATGGAGGAGGGCATAAGTAGATAAAATTAACAAAAATTTACCAGGCATCCCTGGTTGTTTAGGGAATTTAGGCCTAAAAATGGAGGAGGGCTCAAGTAGACTGGAGTTGCAACCGGTTCAATCTCCCATAATGATACCCGGCTTGGTCGATCAGCCGCCGCTGTTAATTCATCCCAGCCAACCTAATAATTGCAAAATTAGAGAAAGAAGTAAAATGTTTGAACAAGAACCAGTTCATTATGTGCGTGAAAGGAAAGCAAGCATATAAACAATTTTCAGCCTAAATATAGCTTAAACACAGTTCAAGAAGAAGAATTGACAGTTAAAAACCTAAAGATGCCTTTTTATGGTAAAAAATTCAAACCTCAATGTTACGCCATTGCGAAGTTTTCCACTTAGTTGCATCGAGGTCGCTGATGCCAGTGATTGTTCCCATGTACCGGCGAACACCGCATTCCTCTGTCTCAAACATCATTCTAAACCTCATGCCAAGGGACACTTGCATGTAAAATGTCTTATTATATTTTGCTAAAGGAATGACAATTCAGAGGGGCTTGCTCTATCACAAAAACAAAGAAACTTTATCAGATTATAACAAGATTTTCTTGGAAATTCTGAATAACCATTGAGTGTTTAGGGACTACCAGATATACCTTGGGTTGTAAAAGATTGTAAATGGACTACTATTCGCAACAGCATGAGCAGCAGCAGCAAGTATTCCTATGTGCATACTGTCGCTTGAGAGGACAGAGGAAGAAATAGTTGGTTGCTGCCTGGTGGCACGCCTTATACCCAAGAGAAGTTGTGATTTTTCATCCCTGGGATAAAAGATTACATGTAATAAATTTAAATTCTTCATTAATGTTGACATAAAGGCCAAAATCTATCTAATTTAGCCTACCGAATGAAAAGGACAGAATCTCCAGCAAAAAGCCTTTTTGTGCTTACAAACACACTCCACCCTGTTGTTAGTAGATGTCTTTTTGGTTGACCTGTAAATAGGATCAACTTAAAACTAGAGGAATTATAGAAAGCAGAAAATGTAGGAGGAAAAGGAGTTCCACATTACAGTTTAGGTAAGTTTATTCAGATAGCTCCTAAAATGTGAGAGCTTCCCATGGGTATCTTCTTGAAGCAAGGCATCTTATGAGGGGTAAACATATTCACATAAGATTAATGAAATGAAAATTAAGAATTATTAACTATCTAGACAAAAGTACCAAATTAGTCTTCAACTATTTTGGGAGACCATTTTAATCCCAGAATATAAAAAAGGTCAGATTTAATCTTTGCACTCTTTAAATTGGAGCAGAAATATTCAAGCAGCAAAAAGTGATGAAATTTAAAGTTAATGGATCATGGGTGTAAATGAGTCGAGTTGAGCTTAAGCCATCCTCGACATTTATTGTAATATCGATTATGTTTAATTGCTCTATAGTTTAGTTACTTTCATACATTTATTGTAAAAACTTGAAATTTCATAAAATGAAGTAATTGAAAATAGGAAAAAAATTTGAATTTGAGCGCTGCACTAGAGAGCGTAGTGGCGCTCTTTTTTTTTTTCTTTAGCAACTTGGATCTCTGCATGCAACGTAGCGCCATTATGATAAATAAATACGCAGCATCATGCACTAAATGATGTTTTTATATATAATTAAATTAAATATCCCTCACCATCTTAACCCCCATTCCCATTGCTGCCTTACCTAAGAAGAAAGGAGAGGAAGAGGAGGAGAGATTAAGCTCTCTTCAGGATTGTATTTTCCTTTGCTCCAGTTGTGAAAAGTGTTCTGATGGTGATAGGTAATCTTAGCCCTACCTGTGTTTTCAATGATTTTGTATTTTGTTAATTTTCTCTCTGTTGACCCTCATACTAGTGTCGGGGTCGAGTCGACCGCGCAAGGAGGATTTCAAAAGCGAAAGAGCTCGAAATCGCGCAAAAAACTCACCCGACGCGTGTCGACCGAAAACCCAAAATCTCCGAGACGACCTCCGTTCGTGAAACGGACAGCGCCGATGCGTCCGGAGCAACGGAAACAGCTAAGATCAACACCCATATTGATGGGGGTCGACGGTCGGCGAAAAATTAAATTTTGGGTGCGCGAATCGAGACGACGACTTGTGCGAGCGACGACGCGACGACCAACTCGATACAAAATTAAAAATTTCTTTTTATTTTTGTGCAATTTAATTAAAAAAAAATTAGAAAAAGGGAGAGAAAGAGGTTTTAAATAAAAAAAAATCAATTTTCTTTTAATAAAAAATCCTAAAAATACCCAAAATGCCCCTACTTAACCCCTAAACCCTCACAACTCTCATGACCGAACCCCCCACTCTCATCTCACGACACTTCTCACGCAAGGAAGCCGCCCCTCACGCCTCTCTCTCGGTTTCCACCGCCGGCTCCCTCTTCCTCCCTCCAAGGTTCAAGGTAAAGCTTCTCCATCTTCTTCTTCCTCTTCTTCCTCCATTTTCTTCTTCTCCATCTTCTTCTTCCTCCTTCCCTCTTCTTTTTCTTCTCCATTTTTCATCTTCCCTCATCTTCCCTCCACATTTCCTTCCATTTCATTCCATTTTTCTCTTCCCCTCTCTTCTCCTTCCTCTCCTTCATCTTCTTCTTCCTCCTCCAAACTCTCTTTCTCAAACCTACACCAAACCCTAACCCTAATTATTTTTTTCTCTCACTTCCACTCACCAAACCACATACATTCCTTCACAAAAAACACTTCCCTACACTTCCTACACCCTTCCAACAAAAAAAAAAATTTCGTCCTTCATTTTCTCTCTCTAACCTAGAGAGAGAAAATTTTCTCTCTCTAGAAATCTCTTCATGAATAGCTCCATCTCCACCCCAAACATCTTCCCTCTCCACCATACCTCCAAATTCATTCTCTAGAGGGAGAAAACAATTGCACACTCTCTCTTTCTCTCTCCAAAATTGAGAGAAGAGGGAGTTTCTCTCTCTAAATTGCTCCTCTCACTTCCTTGTACCTCCTAAACCCTCTCTACGCAAATTCCCCTCAAATTCCATCTTTCCCCTCTCTTTCTCTCTCTAGAAAGAGAGTTTCCTTCTCTCTTTCTCTCTCTAAAAATTAGAGAAAGAGAGATTTTCTCTCTCTAACTTCACTCCCCCAATTTCCTACACACCCTAAACCCCTTCCACCAAAAATCCCTTCTTTCCTCTCTTCCCTCTCTTTCTCTCTCTAGAAAGAGAGCTCTCTTCCTTTTCTTTCTCTCTCTAGCTTCTTTTTTAAATAAAAATATGATTATTAAATTGCACAAGTAAAAAAATTTGAAATTATGCATCGCAGGTTCCTACGTCGCCGTCATCCGCCGCCGTCGCCGCCTCGATTGCGCTTGCTGCACCCAAGGTAAAAATTAGTATTTACTTTTTGTGCATGAAATAAGTACTCGTGACCGCTTTTCTTAGCGGGCGAGGAAAAACTTAAGTACCCGTGACGCACTGAGCGAGCGGGGAAATTCGTATGCATGAAAACATAAGTACCCGTGACTGCTTTTCTTAGCAGGCGGGGAAATTTGTTATTTGTAAAAAAAATTGTTTAATTAAGTACCCGTCACTGCTTTTAGGCGGGGAAAAATGTCATATTTTAAATCTGCGCTCAAAGACCCCGTGACCGCTTTTCTTAGCGAGCGGGGGTTAATACTGCGGCGCGCGCGTGTCACTCGACACCTACCGTGACTGCCTTTCTTGGCAGGCGGGAAGGCCTTACACACTCTGATGCAGCCCCCTACGCGGGGACGACGCCGGAGTACTGCCGAATTTCTATTTGAAAATATTAAGGACTTAAAACAAAAAGTGAACTTGAATTTTGATCTTGAACTCACACTTGATTTGAAAATCAAGATATATGAGCAAAGACATGAATAAACCTGGAATCAGCCTTGAACTATAGGAAACTCAAATCACAACTAGAACTTGAATGAACAAACCATAGAACCAATCTCTTGACAGTGTAGAGTTGGAACCAAGCATGAAGGAGCTTAATATCTCAAAGTGAAGTTATAGCAATTCTTAATTAAATGCAAGAGGTACACACTGGATATAATAGTAGAGCCTCATGGACAACAACAATTCACATTCAATGAATGTAGCACCTTATAGCCCAATGCAAGAAAGAAGTGGAAAGGATATCATCCACTAATCAAATGATGATAAAGACTCATGGAATCAAATGATACTAGAAGGGTTTGATGCGTAATGGCATAACAAGTCTTCATATTCAATTCAATGAATGTGGATATCAAACAAATGTTGAACATTAAGCCCCTACGCATATTGTAACACATATTGAGAATCAATGAGAATGAGTGGATGTGGAACTCATGGTGAGCAAGAATTCAATTGTCATTTGATTGCAAACAATCCTCAACAAGAAACTTTTGGAGGACATTCAAATGAACAATTAAGATATAGAGGTTCAATAATCAAATATTGATCATTCAAGCTAGTACAGATGACCAGATAAAGATGTATATTGGACAAGGAAGGTCCCTACTACATCTCATTCACAAGTAACAAGTTAGAGGAAGGCCTATGCATAATCAATGATGTTCAACTCCAAGAAGGTTTATTAATTCTACTACAAACAACAACTTCATGTAGTGGTTTTATAAGTACATGTAGAAGTCTCTGCGAGTCGCCGCAGAAGACTCCTTATTTATACAACAGATCCCCTTGGATAAAAGAATTCAATATGTAACAAATATAGTGGATTTTAATGCTTGTGGCACCTCAAATGATAGCAGAAGCTTCTACATTTGCAATGTATATAACATCCCTACAAGCAATACTAGAAGAATTGACATACAATGAACATACGAGCTACATGATGACAGTGACACTCTCTGTAAGCATACATAGAAAGATGAAATAGAGATGCACTTAATAACATTCTGAAATGTGCAAAGATGTCTCATACACTTGGTGATATAGTAGGATTCTCCAGGCATCCGGTATCAACATAAATCAAACTAATAATGAAGAGGTATTCGAGAATTTGGAATGAATACTGCCTTCATGCAATCAAATGTAGGTGAATACATCATTCTCCAATCAATAAGCATGTACGACATGCAACAGATAGAAATACCCACAGGTCTTTGTAGGGGACTTGCTATGTACATGAAATGTCATCTATGAACGAAATGCAAGGAGAATACAAAATGAATGAAAATTCCTATGGACCGCTGTGGAAGACTTATCATATACGCCATATGTCACCTACAAGCAAAATACCGATTGATTACAACAAGTGTAAGTTTCTACAAACGAAGGCAGGAGATTAGTTAGTGCACTATGATCCGCCTACGAAAATCAACAAGTAGTGCACGACAGTCTACCTGTACAAAGCAGCAAACAAGTCAATTCATAAGCTGCTACGCCCCGCCATCGGATCCGCAACACTCGTACTAGCGGAGAGAAGGCGCGTACAAGCTCTCAAATGAAAAGTTGTGTGCACTCATAATGACAATTACCTACACAACTATAATTATTTCTAAAATACCCTCGCACATACATTGTAGTTTGTACACACTTAGATACACTAAAAGAGGGTATACAATCAACACCCGCATGGCCCCGTCGAGCGTGTTATTGGTACACACGTGACGCCTAGGGATGCTGCGCGGGTCAACAAGTGAATTCAAGTCCGAACCCGATCCTTCTATACGGATCAATAGAAGTTGACAGGGTTCGAACATTTAAACGAATATACGGCTGTGGCGACCAGTGTATTTGTTTCAATACATTCGTATTAGGCATTCCAGGCCTACAATCAAAAGAATTCACTAAACAAAAGGCATGAAGCCTACGAAACCCGATCCTCCTAAATAAAAAATAGGAGTAGACAGGGTTCGAGATATTGAATAAATATACGGTCACGATATGATCGGAATATTTATTTTAATGCATTCATATTCGGCCTTCAAGGCCTAAGATCAAGAAAATTCGTGAACAAAGGCACAAAGCCTACAAGAAACTCGATCCTCGATCAACCACTTGGTCGAGTTGACAGGGTTCAATCAAAAAGAAATGACCCCCGAACACCCCGATGATGGCCGTGTTGAATGTAAATCTCAACTGGAGGGGTTAATTTCGGGCATTTTTCAAATGTCTCCCAAAGTCTATTCACAATCCATAACTCCACAAAATTCCAAAACCCAAAAATCTAAAAAATCTCAAATCCAAAAAAATCCAAAAATATTTAAAATTTGAAATCTAATTATCAACACTTAAAGCAAACTTCATCCACCATCCGCAACAGTTTGTCGGGGTGGACAAATTTATAACTTCAGCTCACAAAGAGTCGAATGCCTAGTCGAAAATATCACTAGGATTCATCCTCAAACAATCTCCTGTCAATAAGGACGTGGTACGTGTCCTCTGATCGGCGTTTGCCGCCAAATGGCACCGCAGGATAAACGGTTATGACCCGGGGCCCTCTGAACCGAGTGGTTTTGCCGCCAAATGGCACCACGAAATACCGGTTATGGCCAGAGCCAATACGTTCCTTGTTGGCATCAAATCTTTGAGATATGAATCAATAGGATACGATCGATAGGGCACAAAGCCCTCTGTAAGCTAAGGTGGATTCAAATTTGTCCCCTTAGACAAACATTCAACCCCGGTCTACAAGGTCCCCTTGGACGAAGCAACCCATGGCTGCCGACAAGGATCCTTCTGTCAGGTTGGGTCGACTACCTCCTCTGACTAAGTAGACCAGGGACCAATTGGCCCGGGACGACGGAACCATGGGATCTTGATCGGGTCCATCATCCATTCCCCCACCATCCGCTTTAAGTGCAAGATGGTGAAATTTCTAATTTTAAATATCAAACATTTCAATCCAAACATCCAAACTTCCAAATATTTCAAAAGCCATATATATTGCTGCTACTATATGCCAGATACCACGTATCTTTACGTATCTGATTAACGACTAGCCTTAATCGAAAGTTCTCTCTCTCGTGATCAAGAGGGGTAATTAACTATAGGGGCTTGCGCCTATAGGAAACCAGAACTCAGATCATAAAGTCCTCACAAAATGAGGGCGAAATCTCTGGGTAGTGTTTTATCTACAAACCCATCTGCCTTCCAAAATTTACCCCGGAACTTAGTTCGTTAAAACTCCCTCGCCGAAAAAGAAATCGCGCGATGCGGAGGCCGGGGCCGAATTTTCGGAGCCCACAGATTTCTGGCGACTCCGCTGGGGATTGGTTTCCATTTCCATCTTTGGCTAGTCGTATATTTAAGCTATAGTAGCAGCAAAATTTAATGAGTTAAGAGTTAAATGTCTTTTTAATTGAA
This sequence comes from Dendrobium huoshanense, assembly GCA_016618105.1. NCBI lineage: Eukaryota > Viridiplantae > Streptophyta > Magnoliopsida > Asparagales > Orchidaceae > Dendrobium > Dendrobium huoshanense. The sequence continues at coordinate 22,436,621 of CM028352.1, read as the reverse complement.
CTCATTAAAAATTCTCTAAAAAGTATTTTGAAATTATAAGGATTATTTGTTTATCATTTCGTTCTGTCGAGTCCCTGCGCTTTGAAAGTATGGGGGAATATATCAGATCTTGATTACTAATCCCCATCTTTCATTTTGTGTAGAATGGACCTCCAGAACACTCCTTTCACCGTTCAGCTAGGAAGTGGTGCCAACATCCAACTAGCAAATGCTATCATTAATACGGGAAACTCCGGAGCCACCATTCAATTTGGTGGGCTACAATTCTCCGCAGCTACTGCAAGCGCTGCTGCCGTTCCAGTATACGGCATTAACACTGAAAAGCCTGTCAGGAGGCCTTATACTGCTGATGTTGCTGCTCGTCGCATGCTTCCAGTGCCACAACGACCACAACCAGCCCGTGTTGTTACTGCAAATGAGTTCCCCCAGAAGAGGGTCTCAGTCTTCAAAAGGCTATCAAATTCTGAAACCCCGACAACAAGAAGGGTCATGGCCGGTAAACAAATTTCTGTGATTCCTGCTGCTGCCACCACTCTGCCGACTGGGATATCTATGCCTGGAAGGAATGATGCTGATGCCTCCTCATCTGGAGGAAGGCCGTCAAGAAGGCAGAGGAGAAGGATGAATGCAGAGCTGCGAGCTCAGCAGATGTTACAAGTCCACCCATCCACATTACCTGCTCAGAACCGGAAGCGAGTGTTCCTACCCAGAATAAGTTTAAAAATTTGAAATGGGTAAAACGAAACAGCTCTACTGGTGAACTTAAACAATCATTTTGGGAGCAACAACCCCAAGCCCTTGCTCCTCAAAAGAAGAAAGAGCCCGAGACTTTGTCCGCCAGAGTGCATAGGGTCCTGAAAACAGTGAAAGAAAAGGGGTTGATGAAAAAGAAATACCAAAGGCCAGTGGTGATTGAGGCCAGAAGATCTCCACCAAGAGAGTTGCCACCTTTGGTGCCTTGAGGAAAATTTAAGTCAACTTCGCAGGAAGCACATCGGGTGTGACACTTGGACAACGTGTCCAAGAATCCGCCATCGAAAGGGCCCAGCAAAAGGACAAACAAGTTTGGAGGTCAAGACCATATGAAAGAGAGCACTTGACAAACAAACAAGTACGGGCGTGACATCTGGTGCAGCCTCCCAGAGATCCGCCCCTCTAACAGAAGTCATCAAAAATGGGTCCCTAAGAAGGTCTCAATTGATCATTCCTTTGATGGTCGACACCTTGGAGAATCCTCCAGGGGATCCCATCATCAACCAACTGCATCATCCCAGAGGAAACTAACTTCGATCGCAGCCCACGGATCGAAGAGTTTTTTGTACCAAGTAATGAACCGGAGATTCAGTGGAGACGCCGCTCGGAGATCCGTACACAAGAAGATGATGATGAAGATGATGAGAGATCATGGGAGTTGAAGTGGTCTATATGGTGGAACATGATGATGAACGACCGCCTTTGCGGGTATACCAGCGGCAATATGGGGCTGGATCCACTGCCGGTAGAGATGCTGACTCCTCGGAGAATGAAGAAGAGGAGGAATTCGAAGAAAATCCTTTGTTCCCTGATGCTACCACACACTAGCTGAGGCACAAAGGCAGATGCATCGTCAGATGAAGGCGAAGGATAAAGAAATTGCTCAGTTTAATGCCAAAATGACTGAAATGATGACGCAAATGACTATGATGATGCAGATGATGCAGAGAAATATCACTGCTAATCCTACACCTGCTCAACAAACCAATCAACAGGCGATAATAGTGTGGTCTCGCTAATCCGCCAGCTCATTCTGCACCCCAAGTGTCGGGAGTACGAGGTTCACATGAAGGAGGAATTGAGAATGATCGTTTGGTCCGCCAACCTACTCCTCAAAATGTAGCAAGCACATCCGAGCCTGTGACAGTGGCACAGTTAGAGACAATCATCAATGAGAAGATTAAAGCTGTCATAGCTTTGGATCAGGCAGAAAAACTAGTGAGCAAAGGTCGTCCATATCCTGCTGATTTGACCAGGTGCCATACCCAAAGGGTATTCTGTCCCGAAGTTTAACACATTCAATGGTAATAGTAACCCCAAACAGCATTTGGCTCAGTTTAAAGCCACATGTGGTAATACGGGAGGTGTTGACGCTCTACTTTTCAGACAATTTGTCAATAGTTTAACATCGACTGCGTTCGAATGGTATGCTGAATTGCCGAATGACTCTGTGAGAACATTTGCAGAGTTAGAAGCCATGTTTGTGAAAAGGTTCGCCAGCGCGACCGAAAAGATAACAATCGCTGATCTCGCTTTAGATAAACGAAGGAGGGATGAGTCAGTGACAAAATATATAACTCGCTGGCGTAATTTGAGCATGAAATGTGAGCAGCAATTAGAAGAAGAACATGCCGTGCAATTGTTAATGGGAAACATCGATGATAAGATGCAACCATTCTTATGTATGGCCACCATCACCACATTTCAGGATTTGCTGGACAGAGTGGCAAAGTTCGAAAAATTGAACTTATCAAAATCAGAAAATCACTCTGATAAGCTCAAGAAGAATAAAGCCTCAGGTGCCAGAAGGAGTGATGCCGACTCTACATTTTTCTCCAGAGTTGATAAAGGAAAACAAGTGGCTTACAATGTAGATAAAGGGAAGCAACCGATACAGTATGAAGACAAGCCGAAACAAGTCTATAACCCTAACCCCCAACCAAAGTTGACACTTGGGGGAAATGACAAAACACGAATGTTTCAGGGTGGAGGAGAACGCCCGAGGCAAATAGCGGGAAATGGTGATCGAACGTTCCCGTCCCTCAAGGAAAGAATGAATAAAGAATATTCATTTAAGAGGGAGAGTGTTGCCAAATTATTTCGACAAGCGTTAAAAGCTGGCCTAGAACTGCCAGAGTGCAAGAGGCCCGAAGAATCGAAACATACTGGTGACCCGAACTATTGTCCGTATCACCGAGTACTTAGTCATCCTATTGAAGATTGCTACATCTTTAAGGATTGGTTGGAAAGAAAATATCAAAAGGGGGAAGTCACATTGTCTGATAATGTGTTGGCACACCCCAGAAAAGAGTCGACTCGAATGGTTACGTCCTCTTCCGTACCCCCGACTAAAGAAGAAATAAACAAAAAAGAATCAGCCCAAGAAGGGAAGTGGGAGACTGCGGTCTCCAAGAAGACTGTAAAAATGTTAAAACAACTAGAAGGAGTTCCAGGTGTGAAGTGGAAATCTCCTACCCACCCGGTGCTGGATTTGAAAGGGATGTCTGTGGCACGAGCATCAACTTCTAAGCAATATCCCAACCAAGCCGGTTATTTAAAATCCGAAAAAGTACAGTCTTCCAAAAGAAGGACCAAACTAAAGAAGCTTAAGGAGAAGAAAACAACAACTCAAAGGGTCATCGACAGTTTGGATGAATATTACCAAACTGTTAGACATCCCATTAAGCTCGCTGACTTTATGTCAAGCTTAAAGTGGCTGAAGCAGAAGAAGCGGGTGAGGATTCTCTTCCTGTGGAAATTTGTCGGGTTATTTCAGTAACACCAGTGACTCCAACAAAAGAAGAATACGTTGAAGAAGCAACTTCTGAAACTTGTCTTGTGGCATCATCAATGGACTATAGTTCGGAAGAAGATCTATTTTTTCCAAATGAGAATGAGTCCGAGCAGATATAGCGTCACAAATGGGGCATGTGAGATTGGAGGGTGATTCTGAATTAGAAAATGAGTCTTTGGATGTTATGATGGCCAACTCTGAGGAAGATGCTCCATCAAATAAGCCTGTGCCAGATGAAATAGCGCAAGTGCAATTAAGAAGCGGTAAGGTGTTGCCAACTCCGCTAAGGAAGGAAATCTCTAATAAAGATAAGGGGAAGGAGATAGTTGTTAATGAGGATATCATCCCCAAGGACTCCAAAAAGAAAGACATTCCAATCAATGGGATAGATTACAATATCTTATCTCATCTGCGGAAAATCCCGGCGCAGCTCAGCATATACGATGCTCTAGTCATGTCTAAAGACCTACGGGAGACTTTGATTCAGGCTCTCAAAGACCAAAAGGTACGAGGCATATTTTGCTGAACGTAACATGACGGAAGTCTTGCAAGCCCGTAACGAGCCGTTCATCACCTTCTCCGAGGAAGACATGATGCTTGGGACGGCAGATCATAACCGCCCTCTGTACGTTACTGCAGAGAGCGACGAAATGATAATCAGTCGAATTCTAATCAACCCTGGGTCCTCCATCAACCTTATAAGCTTGAAAGCGCTGAGATCGTTATGCCTCGACGTGCAGCATCTCGGGTCAGATAAGCTAATGGTGCATGGTTTCAACGAGAAAGGGCAGAAGACCCTAGGATCATTCATGCTCTCCCTAACTTTTGGGGAGCTTCATACAGAAGCCAAATTTCATGTGATTGATGCAGATACTTCGTTCAAGGCACTCCTGGTCGCCCTTGGTTGCATGAGTATGGTATTGTCCCATCAACACTACATCAGTGCATGAAGTACCTTAAGGATGGAGAAGAGTTCAGGATCTCTGGTGACATCCAACCTTTTGCAGTGCACGAAGCTACAATCTATGAGGATGCCAAGTATTTCATTCCAAGAAGCAGAAGCCATCGAGCTCTCTTGAGGTCCAGTTGTCGAGTACTAAAACTACAAAGCGACCAAAACAAGAGGTGAAAAGAAGCTGGTTGGGAGAAAGAAGGCAACGCCAACTCTTTCCAAAGCAGCGATCGCTATTAAAGAAGGAAAACATGTACCGCACCTAGGGAGCGACACAGATGAAGATGAGGTCACCCCTACAAAATCTTGGAAGGCATGTCAGTCAATTGCCAAAGGAAAAAGAAGCTGAATACTCAGATTCTGACTATGATTATGAGTCTACCTATACAAGCAATGTGCAGTGTGTATTCTCAAGAAGGATGGGTAACTTGTCAATCTCGGACAGCGTATTTGTAGTCACGCGCGTTCCCATGCAACATTTCAAGGAAATTACTCCCCGGAGGTACATCATATCGAAGAACTTGTAACATTCTATGTGCCACCTCATAGAAAAAGGGGCGGGCCAGGAAGTTTATTCTATAAAGGTGGAGAGCGCGAAGAAGAAGCAAATCGCGACTGTGTTTTGTAGGCTCGTTGATTCGGAGAGAGCTAATACCTACGAGAATGCCCAGGTTCATTACCAAAAATATCCGTAAAATGTTGCGAAAGCAAATCAATATTCCTACCTCTAAACAACAACTCCGCTTTTGCCTGAGCATTTGGTATGGAAGACATCCACGTCCATTACGAAAGAAGATATTGATGCGCAAGGAGAGGTCTCGGATTCATCGTGCAGAAATATCCCCAAAGGAGACTTGCCAGCAATCACATGCGCGGAAGTCAAATTAGATGATAGCAACGATGAGGAAATATATGAAGTTGATACTTATGATGATCAGCCCGTAGAGGCCAAGCCGCCTGCACCTTAGAAGATGGTGGACAGACGTACTGATGAGGATGAGCGGCAAAAGACGGATGAGATTGGATAGAGAGAAGACACAGAGGCACGCCTAACCTTCATTCAGTTCCAATTATCAGAAGACCAAGCGAAGAAGAAAGAAAGAAGAAGCTGTGATTCGAATTCAGGGATTGCTTTGCCTGGACATATGCCGAGATGCCCGGCTTTATCCCCTATGCAGATTCACACGTTAGCCATCAAGCACGACTATCGCAAGTACAAGCAAGAAGCTCCAACAAGAGAATAGAGATTGGAGATCGGAAGGTGATGGTGCAGAGACAAAGAAGCTTATAGAAGCGGGCTTTATCCGCGAAGAAAAATATGCTGATTGGATTGCCAATATTGTCCCTGTTAAGAAGAGAAAACGGTCAGATTCGTATCTGTATCGATTTTCGGGACCTCAATAAGGCGTGCCCAAAGATGACTTTCCAAACTCCACTACTGTATCAGAACTACTAGTGTATAACACGTCCAATTATGACATGTTTTCATTTATGGACGGTTCGTCGGGTTACAATCAAATTAAGATGGCAACCGAGGATGAAAAACACACATCATTTAGAACGCCCATTGGTATTTTCTGTATACAGTTATGCCCTTTGGCCTTAAGAACGCTGGTGCCACACTTATCAACGGGCAATGACATGTATATTTGATGAGTTAATACATCAAAAAGGTCGAGTGCTATGTGGACGACCTTGTTTGTCAAAAGCGTGGACCGAAGAGACCACTTGGATGACTTAAGGATTGTATTTGAAAGAATCAGAAAGTATGATCTGAAGATGAATCCTCTCTCAAGTGTGCTTTTTGGAGTCTCTTCTGGCAAATTTCTGGGGGTACGTTGTTCGAACACCGAGGCATCGAGATCGACCCCAACAAAATTAAGGCGATCACGGAGATGCCACCACCAAAGAACCTCCGTCAACTTTGCTCGTTGCAAGGGCAACTAGCTTTCATTCGACGATTCATATCGAATCTGTCGGGTAGGTGCCAGCCATTTTCAAAGTTGATGAAGAAAGATGTCCGCTTTAAATGGGATGATGAATGCCAAGAAGCATTTGATAGTATCAAGAGATACTTATTGAACCCTCCAATTCTTGCGGCACCAATTCCGGGGAAGCCTCTTATACTGTATACAGCGGCATTAGAAGAGTCCCTCGGAGCACTGTTGGCCCAACATAACGAAGAAGGCAAGGAAAATGCGTTATACTACATCAGCCGGAGGTTGATTGGTGCAGAAATTCGCTATTCCCCAATTGAGAAGCATTGTTTGGCATTAATTTTTGCAGTTCAGAAGCTCCGCCACTATATGCTTTCGCACAAAATTACCTTAATATCAAAGATCGATCCGCTGAAGTTCTTGATGACAAGACCAGCGTTGACAGGTCGTTTAGCCAGGTGGGCAGTGATATTACTACAATTCGATATCACGTACATGCCACAGAAAGCGGTAAAGGGACAAGCTTTGGCTGATTTTCTCGCAGCGCATCCTATCCCGGCAGACTCCCCGCTTAATGATGATTTGCCTGACGAGCAAATCATGCAGGTCGAGGAAAGCAAAAAGTTACCATTTTGGGAGATGTATTTCGATGGAGCATCATCGATTAAACCTGTCCGACCACCAAATATTGCAAGAGCCCGAGCCGGCATTGGTCTCATTTTCGTAGCACACCTGAGGGAGGCATAATGATTTTCGTTCAGTTTTGACTGAACCTCGGACCAACAATGAAGCCGAATACGAAGCTCTAATAGCAGGGCTGGAGATTGCAATCGATATCAAAATTCAAAATCTTCAAATCTTCGGCGACTCTCAACTTGTGATAAATCAAGTCTTGGGCATTTACAAGATTTGTAAGGTTGAGCTGGCTTATTATCACCGGCGGACCCTTGAGCTCCTGAAGCAGGTGTCAAATGTTAAAATAGTTCAAGTTCCTCGAGGACAAAACGCCAAAGCAGATTGCTTGGCCAAATTGGCCAAGGAAATGGCGAATACCAACGAGGAGAGACCTATATATATCGGAGTTTATAACCGTCGTGTTGGAACCCGCCCTGTTGCAATTCCCGCGGGCAGAAGAAGTATCAGATTCAAGCAAACGAGATACGACTCCGAGTGACCCTCAACCTCTTCACCAGATTATTATGGAAAATTATCCAAAAGGATATCATGTAGCCAAGAGACGTAAAGCTAGTCAAGCTTCAGAATCATGGTTGCATTGCTTAGAAGTTGAAGTAGAAGATGATTGGAGGCAACCCTTCATCGAATATTTCAAAGAAAGCAAACTCCCAACAGATAAATCTCTTGCCACACAAATTAGAAAGAGAGCATTGCGGTATGCATTTGTTAACGACACGTTATACCGACGAGCTTTTGATCAAATGTGGCTAAGATGCCTAGAGACCAAGGAAGCTGATAGAGTGGTGACAGAAGTTCACGAAGGACTTTGTGGTGCACATCAGTCAGGTCCCAAGATGGCGGCTAAAATCAAAAGAATGGGTTATCATTGGCCAACAATGGTGAGGGACAGTATCGACCACGCTAAGAGGTGTCACGAGTGTCAAATCCACGGTGATGTTATACATCAACCTCCAAATCCTCTGCACCCAACAATAGCATCCTGGCCATTCGAATGCTGGGGCACAGATATAATCGGACCGATAGATCCGCCATCGTCAGCCGGGCACCGCTTTATTTTGGCAGCAACAGACTACTTCTCGAAGTGGGCAGAGGCGACTCCATTCAGAGAGGTCACATCCGAGCATGTGATCAACTTCTTTACCCATAACGTTGTCTACAGATTTGGTGTACCACGCCGCATAATCTCAGATAACGACAAAGCATTCAAAAGTACCAAAATTTATAAGTTTGTTGATCGACACAAGATCGATTGGAGGTATTCATCAATATACAATCCAAGAGCGAATGGCTTGGCAGAAGCCTTTAACAAGACGCTGGTGAAACTGTTGAAGAAGATTCTCACAAAAAACAAAAGGGAGTGGCACACAAAAATGGTAGAAGCGTTATGGGCCTATCGTACAACTTGCAAAACGCCAACCAAAGCCACTCCTTATTCACTCGTATTCGGAGTTGAAGCAGTGTTGCCACTAGAGATTGAACTGCCGTCACTTCGAGTGGCAATTCAGCATGATCTAACCCAGGAACAAAATGCTCGCCTAAGAATGGAGGAACTTGATGCACTCGATGAGATTAGATTGCAAGCTCAACAGAACTTGGAGATCTATCAAGCAAGGATGGTGAAATCATTTGATCGGATGGTGCGCCATCGATCATTTCAAGAAGGAGAATTGGTTCTGGTGCTGAGAAGATCAATCATCCCGCATCGAAAAATCGGTGGCAAATTCGTATCCAATTGGGAAGGCCCATTCGTTATCGAAAAGGTGTACCAAGGAGGAGCCTATCAACTTATCGATCTGCACGGTCAAAGGCCCATGCCGCCGATCAATGGTCGATACCTAAAGAAGTATTACGCGTAAAATTGCCCAAGAAAATATTTTGTTTACTGTGCTGTGTATTTTATACATGCTTACTAACATATATGCTTTACATTTTGAAATTCTCTTGTGTCACAAGAATGCATTTCAAATAACTCATAAAAATCCCCCATAAGACTGGGGGCATTTTAAATATTTATTCGGGTCGACATCGTGCCACGTGCCGAAATCCCCGAATAAATATTTAAAATCTCAAAATACAAGATTTATATGAAATCTTCCTGCGAGATAGGGGGCATTTTAAATATTTATTTGGGTTGACATCGTGCTATACGCCGAGATCCCCAAATAAATATTTAAAATTTCAAATTCCAACTTTATTCTGTTCTAGAATGACCCTTTGAAGCAGGGGGCATTTAAATATTTATTCGGGTCGACATCGCGCTGTATGCCGAGATCCCCGAATAAATATTTAAAATTATCAATGCAAATATTCTCTTAAAGAAGATACAATGAATTCTTTTCAAAGTATGTACAAGTGATCTTCAAGAAGCTTAAGACTCTATCTTCTCAAATATACCAAGATTCAAAAGTCAGGGAAGAGATTTTTGTAACTACACACTCCAACAAATTGAGTCAGAAAAGCTTGAAGTCTTTCGACAGCCTAAAGCTTAAGGTTCGAATGGGTGTAAAAGGTCGGATCCAACACGCCCAAATATGGCTGGATCGCTGGCAATTCTGTCTACTCAATACGCCATAAGAACGGCCGTAGTAGCGGAACCCCCACTTCGTCAACCCGTTAGTAATGACTGTAGGAAGAATGACGGCCAATTTTATTCAACAAGTTCAAGTGGTTGTAGTCCACTAAATTCTCCTAATTGACCGGAGAATCAAAGTTCCAATGGAAAGCTGAGTCTTGAGCAACTATCAAATGTTCGTAGACTCCAAGATCCTCAAACACAAAGGAGAACTCTAAATCTACCAACTCCAGTGAAATCAGCGTTGGGAAGCACATTTCTCATGGCTCAAGTCTGAAGCCCAAATGAGTGTGAAAGGTCGGATCCAACAAGCCCAAATATGGCCGGATCGCTGGCAGCTCCATCTACTCAACAAGCCATAAGAAAGGCCGTAGTAGAGGAACCCCCATCTCAGCAACCAGAGGACAAAGAGCTATCAAATTCTAGCTCTCCCGATCTGATGAACTCAAGTGATTCAGATTAAAGTCTTCTCAAATGGTTGAATTAGATACTACCAAATTAATCGGCCAATCCAAAACTTACAAATCCTTCAACAAACTAAAGCACAAAGCAACGAAGGAATTTTTTCTTCAACAAGTCCGCCAAAGCACAAAACAGAGGACCGAAGAAAATTATCTCAAATCACACAAGCAAGAGTAGGTTGAACTAAGAGGATTCTGCCAAATCGTTATGCAAAACTTACAACTTTTCGCGCCATCGACCTTCAACAAGGGTTTATCCGCATCTACTCCTTCAACAAGCCCGCCAAAGCAAGAACAGGGCCGAAGTACAAAAATCACCGACAAGTTAATAAAGACAAATCATAAAATTCTATATCATTGTCCGCAGCACAAAGCATAGGGCAAAAGAAATCAGTATCTCAACCATCTATTCTCAAAGAATCTGGAGAAAGAAAATCTTAGTGTGAACAAATAAGCTTTTGGAGTCCCAAATAAAGCCCTAGTGTGACATTAGAACAAAATTAGAGATCCACAGGGTCAATCAGCATCCACGTGACTTTAGGCGCGAACCACATTTGTTGGGGGCATTTGTTGACCCTCATACTAGTGTCGGGGTCGAGTCGACCGCGCAAGGAGGATTTCAAAAGCGAAAGAGCTCGAAATCGCGCAAAAACTCACCCGACGCGTGTCGACCGAAAACCTAAAATCTCCGAGACGACCTCCGTTCGCGAAACGGACAGCGCCAATGCGTCCGGAGCAACGGAAACAGCTAAGATCGACACCCATATTGATGGGGGTCGACGGTCGGCGAAAAATTAAATTTTGGGTGCGCGAATCGAGACGACGACTTGTGCGAGCGACGACGCGACGACCAACTCGATACAAAATTAAAAATTTCTTTTTATTTTTGTGCAATTTAATTAAAAAAAAAATAGAAAAAGGGAGAGAAAGAGGTTTTAAATAAAAAAAAATCAATTTTCTTTTAATAAAAAATCCTAAAAATACCCAAAATGCCCCCACTTAACCCCTAAACCCTCACAACTCTCATGACCAAATCCACGATCCCCCCTCTCATCTCACGACACTTTCACGCCAAGGAAGCCGCCGAACTCCCTCTTCTCGGTTTCTCCTCCAAGCAAGGTAACTCTCCCTCTTCCTCTTCTTCTTCTCCATTTTTCTTCCTCTCCTCCTTCTTCTTCCAAGGTCTTCTTCCTCCATTTTCTTCTTCCATCTTCTTCTTCTTCCTTCCTTCTTCTTCTCTCCCATTTTTCTTCTTCTTTCTTCATCCCTCCACATTTCCTTCCATTTTCTTCTATTTTCTTCCTCTACTCCCTTCTCCTTCCTCTCCTTCATCTTCTTCTTCCTCCTTCCCTCTTCTTTTTCTTCTCCATTTTTCATCTTCCCTCCACATTTCCTTTCATTTCATTCCATTTTTCTCTTCCCCTCTCTTCTCCTTCCTCTCCTTCATCTTCTTCTTCCTCCTCCAAACTCTCTTTCTCAAACCTACACCAAACCCTAACCCTAATTATTTTTTTCTCTCACTTCCACTCACCAAACCACATACATTCCTTCACAAAAAAAACTTCCCTACACTTCCTACACCCTTCCAACAAAAAAAAAATTTCGTCCTTCATTTTCTCTCTCTAACCTAGAGAGAGAAAATTTTCTCTCTCTAGAAATCTCTTCATGAATAGCTCCATCTCCACCCCAAACATCTTCCCTCTTCACCATACCTCCAAATTCCTTCCCTAGAGGGAGAAAACAATTACACGCTCTCTCTTTCTCTCTCCAAAATTGAGAAGAGAGGGATTTTCTCTCTCTAAATCTCTCCTCTCACTTCCTTACACCTCTTAAACCCTCTCTACACAAATTCCCTTCAAATTCCATCTTTCCCCTCTCTTTCTCTCTCTAGAAAGAGAGTTTCCTTCTCTCTTTCTCTCTCTAAAAATTAGAGAAAGAGAGATTTTCTCTCTCTAACTCCACTCCCCTAATTTCCTACACACCCTAAACCCTTCCACCAAAAATCCCTTCTTTCCCTCTCTTTCCCTTTCTTTCTCTCTCTAGAAAGAGAGCTCTCTTCCTTTTCTTTCTCTCTCTAGCTTCTTTTTTTAAATAAAAATATGATTAATTAAATTGCACAAGTAAAAAAATTTGAAATTATGCATCGCAGGTTCCTACGTCGCCGTCATCCGCCGTCGCCGCCTCGATTGCTGCACACCCAAGGTAAAAATTAGTATTTACTTTTTGTGCATGAAATAAGTACTCGTGACCGCTTTTCTTAGCGGGCGAGGAAAAACTTAAGTACCCGTGATGCACTGAGCGAGCGGGGAAATTCGTATGCATGAAAACATAAGTACCCGTGACTGCTTTTCTTAGCAGGCGGGGAAATTTGTTATTTGTAAAAAAATTGTTTAATTAAGTACCCGTCACTGCTTTTAGGCGGGGAAAAATGTCATATTTTAAATCTGCGCTCAAAGACCCCGTGACCGCTTTTCTTAGCGAGCGGGGGTTAATACTGCGGCCGCGGTGTCACTCGACACCTACCGTGACTGCCTTTCTTGGCAGGCGGGAAGGCCTTACACACTCTGATGCAGCCCCCTACGCGGGGACGACGCCGGAGTACTGCCGAATTTCTATTTGAAAATATTAAGGACTTAAACAAAAAGTGAACTTGAATTTTGATCTTGAACTCACACTTGATTTGAAAATCAATAAATATGAGCAAAGACATGAATAAACCTGGAATCAGCCTTGAACTATAGGAAACTCAAATCACAACTAGAACTTGAATGAACAAACCATAGAACCAATCTCTTGACAGTGTAGAGTTGGAACCAAGCATGAAGGAGCTTAATATCTCAAAGTGAAGTTATAGCAATTCTTAATTAAATGCAAGAGGTACACACTGGATATAATAGTAGAGCCTCATGGACAACAACAATTCACATTCAATGAATGTAGCACCTTATAGCCCAATGCAAGAAAGAAGTGGAAAGGATATCATCCACTAATCAAATGATGATAAAGACTCATGGAATCAAATGATACTAGAAGGGTTTGATGCGTAATGGGCATAACAAGTCTTCATATTCAATGGAATGTGGATATCAAACAAATGTTGAACATTAAGCCCCTACGCATATTGTAACACATATTGAGAATCAATGAGAATGAGTGGATGTGGAACTCATGGTGAGCAAGAATTCAATTGTCATTTGATTGCAAACAATCCTCAACAAGAAACTTTTGGAGGACATTCAAATGAACAATTAAGATATAGAGGTTCAATAATCAAATATTGATCATTCAAGCTGGTACAGATGACCAGATAAAGATGTATATTGGACAAGGAAGGTCCCTACTACATCTCATTCACAAGTAACAAGTAAGAGGAAGGCCTATGCATAATCAATGATGTTCAACTCCAAGAAGGTTTATTAATTCTACTACAAACAACAACACTTCATGTAGTGGTTTTATAAGTACATGTAGAAGTCTCTACGAGTCGCCGTAGAAGACTCCTTATTTATACAACAGATCCCCTTGGATAAAAGAATTCAATATGTAACAAATATAGTGGATTTTAATGCTTGTGGCACCTCAAATGATAGCAGAAGCTTCTACATTTGCAATGTATATAACATCCCTACAAGCAATACTAGAAGAATTGACATACAATGAACATACGAGCTACATGATGACAGTGACACTCTCTGTAAGCATACATAAGAAAGATGAAATAGAGATGCACTTAATAACATTGTGAAATGTGCAAAGATGTCTCATACACTTGGTGATATAGTAGGAATTCTCCAGGCATCCGGTATCAACATAAATCAAACTAATAATGAAGAGGTATTCGAGAATTTGGAATGAATACTGCCTTCATGCAATCAAATGTAGGTGAATACATCATTCTCCAATCAATAAGCATGTACGACATGCAACAGATAGAAATACCCACAGGTCTTTGTAGGGGACTTGCTATGTACATGAAATGTCATCTATGAACGAAATGCAAGGAGAATACAAAATGAATGAAAATTCCTATGGACCGCTGTGGAAGACTTATCATATACGCCATATGTCACCTACAAGCAAAATACCGATTGATTACAACAAGTGTAAGTTTCTACAAACGAAGGCAGGAGATTAGTTAGTGCACTATGACCCGCCTACAAAAATCATGTAAGTAGTGCACGACAGTCTACCTGTACGAAGCAGCGAATAACTCTATTCAAAAGCTGCTACGCCACGCCACCGGATCCGCAACTTCCATACAAGCGGACAGAAGGCGTTTCACGAATATTTCAAAATCCCCCTGCACTTACACCGTAGTTTGTATACACATAGGTACACTAAGGGGGAAAATACGATCTCGACCCGCATGGGCCCCGGCGAGCGTGTTATTGGTACACACGTGACGCCTAGGGATGCTGCGCGGGTCAACAAGTGAATTCAAATCCGAATCCGATCCTTTTATACGGATCAATAGAAGTTGACAGGGTTCGGACCATCAAATAAATATACGGTTGTAGCGACCGGTGTATTTGTCTAAATACATTCATATTAGGCCTTCAAGGCCTATAATCAATAGAATTCACTCACAAAGGCATAAAGCCTACGAAACCCGATCCTCTGTCGACATCCAGACAGAGTTGACAATGTTCAAACTACAAATGAAAATGCCCCCAAATACCCCGATGATGGCCGCGTTGATTGAAGATCTCAACCGGAGGGGTTCATCCCAAATATTTTCAAATGTCTCCCAAATATCCAAATGTCTTTCAAGCTCCATCCAAAAACTCCACAAAAATCTCAAAAATTCCCAAAAATCTAAATAATTAAAATTGAAATAAATCCATCAAACACTTAAAGCAAAATCCATCCACCCTCCGCAACAGTTTGTCGGGGTGGACAAATTCAAATAAACTCTAGCTCACAAAGAGCCAAATGTCTAGTCGAAAATATCACTAGGATCCATTCTCAAACAATCTCTTGCTAGTAAGGACGTGGTACGTGTCCTCTAACCGGCAGTTTCGCCGCCAAATGGCACTGCAGGTAAACGGTTATGACCCGGGGCCCTCTGAACCAAGTGGTTTTGCCGCCAAATGGCACCACGAAATACTGGTTATGGCCAGAGCCAATACGTTCCTTGTTGGCATCAAATCTTTGAGATATGAATCAATAGGATACGATCGATAGGGCACAAAGCCCTCTGTAAGCTAAGGTGGATTCAAATTTGTCCCCTTAGACAAACATCCAACCCAGGTCTACAAGGTCCCCTTGGACGAAGCAACCCATGGCTGCCGACAAGGATTCTTCTGTCAGGTTGGGTCGACTACCTCCCCTGAATAAGTAGATCGGGGGCCACGATGGTCCGGGACGACGGAACCATGGGATCTTGATCGGGTCTATCATCCATTCCCCCACCATCCGCTTTAAGTGCTAGGTGGTGAAACTTCATATTTTAAATATCAAACTTTTCAATGCTTTCCAAATTCCCAAATCCAACCCAATTTCCAAATCTCCAAATCCTAATCTTATTGCTACTACTATATGCCAGATACTACGTATTTGATTGACGACTAGCCTTAATCGAAAGTTCTCTCTCGTGATCAGGAGGGGTAATTAACTATAGGGGCTTGCGCCTATAGGAAACCAGAACTCAGATTATAAAGTCCTCACAAAATGAGGGCGAAATCTCTGGGTAGTGTCTTATCTACAAACCCATCTGCCTTCCAAAATTTACCTCGGAACTTAGTTCGTTAAAACTCCCTCGCCGAATAAGAAAAAGCGAGCGGAGGCCGGGGCTGAATTTTCGGAGCCCACATGAATCTACTCCTGGAATTTGACATGCTTAAAAAAAAACTCTTAAAATACTCTGTGTTTCTCCCTCATTTTGACAAAATCCTATAAAGATGAAAAGAGACTTTGATAATTTTTCGTTTTTCAATGAATTGTTCAATAAAAAATCTAACAAGATGGGTGAAGTTGTGGATAATGGATAGTATTTCTAGAGAGCGAGTAGCCAAGTGCAAACTTGATGCTTAAGAGTTGCAGGAAACACCTGATAAAAAAGTGCAAGAAAAGCTCGAGGGATATGCATGATGGTCTAATAATGACCAATATGTTAATAGGGATCAAAGGATCCATCATATGGATCAATAGTGAGTTGTTTGAATCCCATTGGAATAGGATATATGATCAATAGTGAGTTGTTTGAATCCCATTGGAATAGGATGCTGAAGAATTTTATTTGTTAAGAGTGATGAGAAGTAAACTTATTAGTTATTATATACCCTCAAAGGGAATTCCTCCT
The DNA here is from genome assembly GCA_016618105.1 of Dendrobium huoshanense. Classification (NCBI taxonomy): domain Eukaryota; kingdom Viridiplantae; phylum Streptophyta; class Magnoliopsida; order Asparagales; family Orchidaceae; genus Dendrobium; species Dendrobium huoshanense. The sequence continues at coordinate 22,420,155 of CM028352.1, read as the reverse complement.
AAATAAGACATCATAGTATATCTCTTATAACGTCATCAGTCATTAATAAAATGATGTTGATAATAATCATTCATAACTTGCAAAGGCTTATGGGTTCACCGAACAATATGGGGTGGATGTGTTGAACAAACTGTATTAGAGAATACTTAATGAGCTTGTAGGGAAGGAGGTGCTCCTTGATTGACGTTTTCTTTAAATTGTTGTTGGTTTTATGAAAGGAGAACATCATATTGTGATGTGCCATTTATTGTCCAGCTTCCTCGAAAAATTGTAAGATTTGACTTTGAAGTTCCTTCATCCTACGTGTATGATTCTCTAAAATGAGGCTTGGGGGGGCGTTACCACCAATATGTTATTGTTTTTGATGAAGAGATTGATTATCAACCATCAAAGAAGTTTGTTGTGAATGTTCTCACAAATGACATTAAACTATTACATGCTAGAAAATTTGAGTCGATAGAGTGTGTTTTACATCCCATTATTGTAGAAAAATTCAGCATGCACATATAAAAATATTAAATCATATATTTTTAACATGAAAAACCCATAATGGTAAAATACCACGAGGTTTGACCCAGATGAAAAATCCACTATATATTAGAGGATACAAGAATCATTCCTTCCTCACAGTTGAACAAGAAGAGGGCTATATAAGAATAAGATGTTTGATTTCTCTTATAGGGTTTAACAGAAATGAAGTGACTATAGATGAACAATTAACTCCCAACAGCAGAGCTTGGTTTCTCTAATAGGGATTATAGAAAATAAACATCCACAGGCGGACAACTATACCCAACAACAAGATTAAATCTTATCAGAATTTTAGAGATGGTGACGAAAACTGATGGTATGGTGATCGTCAGCGGCAATAGCGGTTGTTGGCGATAATAGCTGGTGGTGGTCATCAGGGGTGATGGCTGAAAAATGCAAGAGAACTCTCGCTACTTCTTTCTCTTTCTTCCTTACCTCATGTTGATAATAGAGATTTTTGGGATGGACAGTTTAGTAATTTGAACCAGAATTCAAAACACTTAATTGTATGGTTTATTTCAATTTCCTCAATCATGAAGAAATTTTTCAGCATTTAAGTGCCTTAATGATATCGTAATTGAGTGATATTGAACACATTGGATTTTTCTCATTGAGCTACTCAATTCGACTATAAGCATATCAAATTTAGAATTTAGATGATCACTATTTTAATTTCAAAAGTTTCCAATTCAAAGATTGCCTTGAGATTCAAGCAGATCATATGATTTTTTTGGAGTCAAATGAATTATAAAAATCCCAAAGGTGCTCATTTAACCTTTTTATAAATATAATCATCTGATTTTTATTTCACAAATATCATTATCCTACAACAATTCATTTCTTTTCGCAATAGTAGGAATAATATTTTATTAATAATCTGAAGGTACGCATACACATAGTAAAATTTTATTTAGAAAAAAGAGAAGAAGCAAAATTCAAATCACTTTTCCAAAGTGACTACAAAAAAAATTAAGCAAGTTTACTCGCAAAATGCTCTGCGCAGCAAGATATTTTATTTATTAGAATTTGAAAAACATTTATGTACATTGAAGTAAGAAAATATTTAATTCTTTCTTTACTGAACTGTTCATAAATAATGATTATAATTTTGCAAGTGCGCATAACAGGAAGGTTTTGGGCATAATTTCATGTTTTACCTGAAGGCGATTGAGAACATAAGTATATTTGCCCCATAGTTCAGGTCGGCTTTCCACGACTAATAGTTCTAGGATACGCTGAATGCACCAAACACCAAAACTTACAATAAGTGCTGCTCGCCAAACACAACCATCTCCACAATTTGGTGGTGTCAAACGGAAAGGAATATCAGATTCTTCGCTTCTCTTGACTGAATTTAACTTCCAATCAGATGGCAAGTATTGAAATTCATCCGCATAGGGCTGAATCATCTCACTTGAATCAATATGGAGGCATTTCTCTGCCACAGCAACTTGATCAATCAGCTCCTCATCAGCCCCACCACCCTGTCTAAACAACCAATCTGATCCATCCAGTTTCAGTAGCTTCATAATGCAAAATCTCAGAGAATAAAGCAATTTGGCTTCTGAATCTGCATAAGGGAAGGCCTCTTCAGCGGGGGAACTTGAGGTTCCTGCTGCCCCTACATTTCCACCACTACGATCTCCACCCATCATGCCAAACAGTTCCTCGAATGGTTGTCTAGAGAAAAGAGATTTGGTTTCTGGGTTCAAACTTGGCTGTAATGGAAAAATCTCTTTGTGCATCTTGGGAGAGAGCTCATTAAAGGCCAGTGGAACACCAGCTCTTGCTAAAGGGTTCAAATACTGTGATTTTTCTGAAGCCATCCTACCAAAAGATGTCTGTGGACCAATAGGAGTGCTCTGCTTACCCTCATTCAAATAGGAACTCTTAGCTGTTGCAATGATTGCAGAAATGTCAGGGGAACTATGATATTTTTTAGTGTATGCAGGGGAAATAGCATGCTCACTTGGCCCCATCAAATGGGATTCAAAATAGGGCCTTTCAGCTTGCAACGTGCTTATTCTTGACAAAGCTGGGTTTTGAAGGCTAGAGGTTCCCGTAGAAGCAAACCTATTTTGTCCATGGCTATGCATAATCTGATCCCTTAATGGTGACACATAAGATGGAGAAAACTTGGTTGTTGGTGGGAGGTTTTGTGTGCTTATGGAATAAGGGGGTCTGCCTGTATTGATGCCTTCGAGAAAGGAGGCTATCTGATAGCCATGAATTGTTGCTGGTTGATAGTCCCTATCATCTGAACAGTGTGGAAGATGTAAACTAGAATAGGTTCTTTCAGCAAGATCAAACACATTGCTGCGAGAACTTTGGACAACTGCATCCGCACGTTGCATGCTAGACCAAGATAAATTTCCCCTTCGAACACAAAAAGGTAAATCTGCACCTTGAACATTCATTTGGTTTGGGGAACTATACTCTCCCGAGCTTGGCAAGAAAGTTTGCCCCTTTTCAGCATCCGTAGACAAAAACTTGGAGGTTTCAGCAGCTGTGGTATCTGCCTTACCAAAAGAATTGACTGCTTTGAAATCTAATCCCAAAAGAACGTTCAACCTCTTGGAGCTAGCATCTTGGGTGAGTTTCCCATGGAAATCAAAAAGGTTGCCCCAAAACTCATCCAAAATGGTTGCGAATTGGCGCCGACCTGCACGCCCAAGTCCAGACAATTTTGAAAGACTTCCACTTCCATTTCCCCCATCTTTACTGGTCCCCTTAGCAATATTAACAGGTTTAGGGCTTTCAGAGATTAATGGGGGAAATGGATCTTTGGTAAGCTCCAGAGCATCCTCTGCCTCATTATCCTTTACTGTGTGTAAGCCTACTGATCTCAAATTCATAGCAACAGGTTCCGCAAATGTAGTTTGCTGGTGGAAGCTCTCTTCACCATGCAATGGTTCAATAGAATCTTTGTATCGAACATCTGAAAGCCTTTCTTCTGTCATATATGCTGAACCTTCTGAATGATAAGTTGGAGAGGTAACATCAACATTAATGTTAGAGCCATAAGTTGATTGCTGGGAATCATGATCAGAGTCAATAGTTGCCTGGGACACATCAGGGTTGTACTCTATTGTTGACTTATCAGATTGACTCTCCACATACTTCTCAAAAGTCGCTTCTGCCATAGATTCCATATCTTCATTATATTCTTTCTCTTCCAAATTAGATTCTTCTATACGTTCAAAAAACTCGGGCAGATCATTCTGAGAAACTCTGGTAGATATCTGTGCATCTGGTATGGAGCTTGCAGACTTTAACGGTGTTACTGCCAGGTAAATTGTGAAACAAATCGATGTAAAACCAAGAATAAGAAGGGTAAACAGGATAATGGTACCAGTTACATTGCTTTCCCACAAGTTAATTGCCCAGCTGCTATTTCCAAATAGGATTTCAACAATGAAGATAAAGTTTACTGTTATCATCCCAAAAAATGCGAGGAGAGCCAAAATTTCAGTATACCAGGATATTTTGAAAGTACCCATTATAACTCTAGATGACGCTACACGGAAAAGTGGAATTGTAGCAGATGGAACAAGCATGCCAAGTATTATTTGAGACACAATAAGTGACTGGTACATCCCTTCAGCGCCTCCAATTTTTGTGCAGAACAGAGCCAAAATAGCAGTGAAAGCTTTGGAAAATATCTGAAGGACCAAACCAGAAATCTTGGTAGAAAAAAAATGCTGCAAAATCACTTGACTTCCAATATTCCTGTTCAAGGCTGTGATTTGACAAGAGACGAGAAGGACCAAAAGAAATGCAACTGGTGCTATAGGATTTTTGAATATCTGCAGGTAGATTCGAGAATGTAACTGATGAGTTGGCAGCAAGGAATATCATAAATATTTGTCACAGAAACAGCATCGTGAATATAGTGCTTAACTTGAGAGCAAATAATCGGGATGATAATAGTTGCAAAGCATGAGTACTAATTCAAGTAGTAAGAATATAAGGTCAATCCCTTTCCTTGCGTTAGACAAGTAGAAATATACCAAAAATTGACCATCACTTCATCTGCTGCCCAGTCAAGGTCAAAAAATTAAACTATCAACAGTACCATTTGTAAGAATCAATCCTTTCTATGTACTGTCGAAACTACCATAGACTCACAAATAGATATGAACCTTTCAAGAATACTTATTGCAGTAAATTATTATTAGTCCAGCATGAACGTTCAGCCTTCGAGAAAAAATGATTGGAAGAGTTCGCAAGATCTTTGTTATTCTATTTAAGGAGGCTTGGGTTTAGAACGAATGATCTAATCTATGTTTTTTATTTGAAGTCAGGGTTGTTCTTGCAAGCAAAACAAAGCGTATGCAAATTAAAAAACTCCACTAATCGGAAAAGATTGTAAATTTAGGATGATTGCCGAATGAAAATTTATTCTTTTGGCATGTTTGGTTCAGAAACTCAAAACTTAAAGCTAAATGCCCTTCATGCACTCCTCTTGTACTAAAAATAGATTTTTTTTTATTATATTGGCTGGAATACTTCATGGTTATATGCTCTTCTACCAATCATTTTGACTTTAAACAACCTTTACATTCCAAAGAGTTTGCCATAAGTATTTGTAGACCTTTCGATGATAAATTCTCTTTTAAATTGTCCTGGGGAAATTGTGGACAAAGAGTTATTGGGGGCCACTCTTTTTCCTTTGCAGCAGTGTGTTCCTACCTATATCATTCTTCTGTAGGAGAGTTTTTCTTCATTTTATATCCGCAGATGCAAGATTGAAAATAAAAGCCTCTTCGATGTTTCTTAGCACTTTTCTTACACCACTAAAGAATATTTCTCTCATTTATTCATTTGAACCTCTACTATTTCAAAGCTATTAGCTAATTTTTTTTTCAATATTCACCTTCCAAGTACCGATTCAATTAATATACTCTTCGGTACATGGTAATCTTCTAGTTATCTTATAAGCAAATTTCAACCGAGTCTTAACCTTTGGTTCACAAAATTGCAGTGTTATGATGCTAAGCATAGAAAAATCCGGTTTAAATGATGTGATGCATGAGTTGAGTTACACAAGATTAAAAGGAAGATTTAAACACTTGCTCAACCAAATATATAATCATGTTTCAAATTAAATTTGGCTACAGGAATTCGTAGTGTTTAACTTGTTTAGGCCAAAGAATTACAACGAGATAATCAAACTATTTTAAAAAAAAAAACAAAGGAAAACATAACGTTAAAAACTAGTGAATGGAATCCGACAACTAATACGGAGTTGTTCACCTTGATGCCTCTTCTCTCTTTCCTACGAAACTAGGTTGAGCGGCGGAAGATCGTCCAAACTAGTAGTGAGGTTGCCACGAGGAGGGAGGAGCCAAGGACCGTCGTTGTTGAGAAGGAGTTCGGAGGTGGCGGTGGCACGGGAGGACGACCTTTAATGATCCACGTGTAGACGGAAAAGTGGTCGTCGATGGAATCCACTTGCGTTGGTAGAATCCGATCCAAATATTCTTCGACGGTGTCGTCGAAGTCAAAGCCTACGTCGAAGAATGGTGATCTGAGGATGTTGACTCTTCCTTGGTTGTCGTACTCAAACCCGAAATTCCACTCAGGTTCCTCCATGCATTCTTGAAGGTGAGAATGGGTGGTCTAGAGTAGTTCGGCCAAGGTGGGGAAGACAAAGATGGAGTGCAGAAATTCTGAGTAAATTCAGAATTTTGGGTGGCTTAATGGGGGGTGATTTAATTTGGAATTCAATTAAATCACAAAGGTGGAAGGGGCGGCCAAAAGAGGGGGATTGGGGCCTGCTTTTGTGGAGTTAATAGGGTGATTAGGAGAGAGAAAGGGGCCCAATGAAGGGGCCGGCCAAAGAGAAAGAAGAGGGAAAGGAAATAGGGGTTAATTAAGTGGGGCCCACAGATTTAAGTAACAGATTTTAATTAAAACCTGTAGTAAATTCAGATTTCAATAAAAAGGAAAGTTTCCTTTCATAGGTGTACGTAATAAGCAACCTTTTGAAATTCAAATTATAATCAAATGTTAGTGAGTATTTGCTTTAATATGGCTAATTGAAAAAGCAATTAATCCAGCATTAAATGCTTGATTTCCACGGGTTGGGCAACACAGGAGGAAACGGCAGTAAGGGGCTGCAGGGGAAAATCGGGGAGCTAGGGGAAAGGGTTCACGACTTGGACCTTGGGCTATTGCTAGGGAGTTGATGAGCGGTGGAGGGGAGGGGAGATGGCTGCACGGGAGGGCCTGGACCCGTGGCCAAAAGCCTAGAGGGAGGCTGGCCGGCGGGAGGGTGCAGCCAAAGTGGCCGGCGGCTCTGAGCAGGTCAATGCTAGGTGTCGGCAAATGCAAGGGGAGGGGAGAAATCAAATTCCAGGGATTCGAGCCACCACGGAATTACTAACCTTAAATATCTTCACTTTAAAGTTCCACAAGAGTGACGTGTACGAAAACTAGAACTCACAAAAAGATCTAGTCTTCTCCGGCGAACTCACTAAGAGATCTTGACGGGGTGAACTCACAAAGAGAACAAAGAGCAAATTTCATTTCATTAATAATTCAATATCTCATACATGATACAAGGGGCCATATAAATAGGCTCCAAATGAAAGCAAATGAAAAAGTCTAAAATGCCCCTCGGGCTACATGATAAAACTAATACCCACAAGGGTAAAATGGGAAAAAAAATTGAAAAGCAACAAGTAATGTAAGAACTGCGGATACAACACATCATCAGTAGTAAAGGCTATCCATCATAGCCGTTGATCTCCGGTGCCGTCTCTGATAGACGCGCCGGAATCTCCTGTCGATGCCCCCATCATTCTCCCCGGGTGGGAGAGAACTCGACCCCGTCGAGTGCATGCTATGGAGGCTCTCATACAACTCTAAAAGGTCTGGGTCCAGTCGCTGTAGCTCCTCTCGATCAATCCACGTATCCTCTGTCTCTGGTGTTCCTTCCCAATGAACTAAGTATCTCTGGCGCCCTCCATCCTTTGTGGAAATAAACTCATCATCCATAATGGTTTCGATCTTTTCCGCTCTAGGTAAATGGGGTAAATTGGGGAGTGGAGGAAGGCTAGGGATCTCACTAGGTGGGGTCTCATAAGGCTCGTTGTAAAGTGGATTGTTAGGGTTAAAATTATGACCCTCAAAGGCTACTATATCCTCTATATTAAAAGTCGGATTCATATTAAACCCTTCCGGGAGTTCTAGCACATAAGCATTATTGTTAACCATTGAAATTATTTTAAATGGTCCGGCGCTTCTCGCATGTAACTTCTTTACGGAACCAGAAGGGAAACGCTCCAGGCGGATCCGTACCATCACAAAGTCTCCCACTTTGAATTCTTTAAACCTCCTTTTCTTATCAGCATGAATTTTATAATTGGTATTGCTTTGTTCAATTTTCTTTTTAATTTCATTGTGTAACTCATGCAGATGAGATGCGAATGCAAATGCAGACTCAGATGTTCTATTCCTAGGACTCATGGGAACTAGGTCAATGGGCTGTTTAGGTTGAAATCCGTACACAATTTCAGCAGGGCTAAGGCCAGTGGTTCGGTTGATAGAGTTGTTGTAAGCAAATTCTGCTACAGAAAGTTTTGAGTCCCAATCCCTAAAGTTTTCTCCTACCAAAGTCCTCAAAAGGTTTCCTAAACTCCTGTTAACAACCTCAGTTTGACCATCGGTCTGGGGGTGGAAAGCAGTGGAGAATTGAAGTTTTGTCCCCATTTTGTGCCAAAGGGTCTTCCAAAAATAGCTTGTGAACTTGACGTCCCTATCGGACACGATGGTCTTCGGTAGGCCATGGAGTCTAACTATTTCGTCGAAGTAAATCTTCGCGATTCTAGAAGCATCGAAGGTTTTGGAGCAAGGGAGGAAGTGAGCCATTTTGGAAAATCGATCAACGACCACAAAGACAGAATCATGCTTCCTAGTAGTTTTGAGTAATCCAAGGATGAAGTCCATACTCACATCTTGCCACGGGCGACTAGGTACGGGGAGTGGGGAGTAGAGTCCCGTATTCTATTTTCGCTGTTTGGCCAGTTAGCAGATGTGACATCGCCTTAAGAGTTTACCGACATCGCGCTTGAGGCTGGGCCAGTAGAAACTGTTCTCTAGTGCAGCAATAGTTTTTTCCTGACCGAAGTGGCCAGCTAAACCTCCTGCATGCAACTCCCATACAAGATATTCACGAAGGGAGGTTTAGGGAATACAGAGTTTTTGAGCTTTGAATAGGTACCCGTTTTCTACTATGAAATCATCCCTCATGCGTTCACATCCAGAGGTCAAAAGGGAATATGTATCATTAAAATCTGGGCAGTCTTTATAGTCTTCCTTAAGGCGTTCAAACCCGATAACTTTAGTCCTCATTTATTGGGTGATCATCAGTCTCCTGCTAAGGGCATCCGCTGCTTTATTCTCCGTTCCAGCCTTATGTCTAATCGTGTAAGTGTACTCTTGTAAGAATTCAACCCAACGACCATGGCGGGCATTGAGTTTCTTCTGCGAGTTAATGTACCTCAAGGCTTCATGATCAGAGAATATCACAAATTCTTGTGGCAGCAAGTAGTGTCTCCAGTATCTGAGGGATTGGATGACCGCGTAAAATTCCTTATCATAGGTAGAATAACTCTGACGTATGTCGTTTAATTTCTCGCTAAAATATGCCACAGGGTGTCCTTCTTGAGACAAAACGCCTCCAATACCAATTCCTGATGCGTCACAGGTTACCTCAAAAACTTTAGAGAAATCAGGGAGACGCATAACAGGGGCTTCAACCATCTTCTTCTTAATATCATCGAAAGCCTTAGTGGCAGCTAAAGTCCAGTGAAATTCTCCTTTCTTGAGGTAGTCGGTTATGGGTGCCACTATCATGCTAAAGTTTCTAATAAACCTCCTATAGAATGTTGTTGACCTGCTGTAAAAAAAAAATATAAAATAAAAAACAAACATTACTTGCTCTGCCAAAGCACGTCGCTCTCCACGTCAAAGCCATTCCTACGTCGCTTCATCGCACGACTTTGCGTCGTTAATTAGCCAAGGAGTTCAGCCTCTCTTCCTCTCTCGCTCTCGATCTCCCTACGCGCGCCTCTCTCGCAGCTGTTCGACCCCGCTCCTTGTCCGATCGGAAGTTACGACACATTTGATCGGAAGCAACAACGAGAGCTCTGCCGGCTGCGAAGGAACTTTCTCCCTTTAGCGTCGCTTCTTCGGCTCCTTCGTGGATGTTCGACTTTGCTCCTACGAAGACTTTCCTTCCTGCTGGATCGGAAGTTACATTTTGATCGGAAGCACAAACGGGAGCTCGCTTGCAATGAAGATAACTTTCACCCTTGCGTCGCTTCTCCGCCTCCTCCCTTCCGATCGCTCTGTCGACTCCCTCTTGGCTGTCCGACTCTGCTCCTTTGACGACCTTCCAGTTGGATCGGAAGTTACAGTTTTTTGATCGGAAGCAACTACAGGAGCTCGAGTGCAGTGAAATTGGATCGGAAGTTAGAGCATTCTGATCGGAAGCCACGATCAAGAGCTCGCTGACAGTGAAGGTAACTTTCTCCCCGCGGCATGCTCCTCTGGCCAAATCCCGTAACTCCGCCGAACAGAGAGGTAGAGGGAGAGAGGAATTATTTAGTTTTTAATAAAATTAATTTTAATTATAATTATTTTAATTAATTTTGATTAATTACTGTTATTATTTTTAATTAATTATAATTATTATAATTAATTATATTTAGTTCTAATTAAATTATTATAATTAATTTAATTAATTATAATTAATTTTAATTAGAATTAACTTAATTAATTATAATTTATAAAATTAATTATCATTAATTAATTTTGATTAATTATAATTTATTAAAATTTAATTAATATTAATTAATTATAATTAATTACAGATTAATTATAATTAATGATATTAATTAATTTTAATAAACTTTAATTAATTATATTAATTTATTATAATTAATTATAAGTAATTAATTAAAAAAATAATTCCTTAATTAATTTATAATTAATTAATATTAATTGTAATTAATTCAAAAAAAAGAGAAGAAGCATGCTTGCCTCCTCTTGCCTCGATCCTCGAGCCGACACTGCCTCCACCGCCGGGTCTTCAAGGTATAAAATTTCTAACTTAAACCCTGTCCTCGACGTTTGCAGCGGACCGGGGAACCACCTATACGCGGTCTTGTAGCACGGTAGGAGGGAGCCCGGTCCGAAGCATACGACGAGGCGGGTGAGCCCGCTTTTGTAGCGTGGTGGGGACAGTCCTCGACCTCGACACCGACACCGCCGACGACTGCTACGCAAAGGTATAATGTTCCAAATCTCATTCTCGACGTTTGCAGCGGACCGAAGAACCACCTATACGCGCTCTTGTATTACGGTAGGAGGGAGCCCGATACAAATCATACGACGAGGTGGGTAAGCCCTATACACGCTCTTGTAGCGTGGTGGGGAGTCACTGCTGTTCTAGTACGTCACTACTGTTCTGGTACGGGTACTGCTGAAGGCCTCATACACGCTCTTGTAGCGTGGTGGGATGAAAATTACTACGGCCGCGGTGTCTAAGGACACCTACCATACACGCTCTTGTAGCGTGGTGGGAAGGCCCAGCTCTCCACTTTCCCTCAAACGGGGGATATGCCGGGGTGCTGCCGAAATTTTCACTGAAATGTACAAAAAGACTTGAACAATATAAAGACCTCACTTGAGCAACAATACAGAGGACTCATACTTGAACTAAAAGCATAGAACGGAGGCTCAAATGAACAACTGTGGACTCAGATTTGTGGACTTTTGAACCTGATTGAACACAAGCAAAGGACCGGAACAAAATTGGATTTCTAAAGGCCAAATTCAAATAAAAATCAAGTCAAATTGGAACTGAACTCAAACCAAATTGAATATGCAATTGAACTCAAAGGACCGCAGGGAACTCGTACTTGAACTCAGACTCGAATTTGTGAACCTTAGAGTTGAGTCTAAATTTGACTGAATCATATGCAAGATGACTGGAACTTAAACCAAGTTGAGGAATCAAGCTAAATTCAAACGAGTTGACCTCGAGTGCAAAGGATTTAAATCAAACTGGCGGACATTGAACTTGAACTGTATGACATCAAATGGAACTTGAACAAGACTTGGAACAAAGATTTGGACTCAGACTTGAACTCAAGCTCGATCCGAACTTGATCTGAACAACCATACAGGAGTTCCAACTCAAGCTAAAATCTTAAGTGCGACTCGCTCAAGAAATAAATTGAGATGGCAATACCTGCATTCAGTAATGGAGGACCCGTTCCTATAAACAAGTACAATCATCAGACCACCTGAGATTGGTGACAGGTGGGCATGATGTAGGCAACAATGGGTCTCCTACGAACAGTTCCAGGAGCTCGTAAGGGATACAACAGGTCTCCGGAAATATACAAGTCACTTGTAGATAATAACAGTGGGTATATCGTAGGTACAACGAACCACTGTGGGCACAAGTATTGATATCACCTACGACATTGATGGTCAAGATCTTTAAGCATGTTGGGTACAAAGACAGCTCGATGTACGAAAAAGAACACCTCTTGTAGAATTGAAGAGATGTTTGAACAAATTCGAGCTAAACTTCCCGGTGTTCCAAAATTCCTAAATTCAAGAGGAAAACAGTTCTGGTGCCCACAAACACCGGAAACAATAAATTCATTACAGTGATGATCTCAATAAGAGTCCTTTGCAAATTAACGGACTTCAAGGTCTAGAAATTCCTTCCCCGGTGATTGAGAAAGGGGGAGTCAACATCAAAATCAAACGCCACCGGATCTGCAACACATATACAAGCAGACAGAAGGCGTCTACAATCTACAACACAATGCCACCGGATTCGCAATACTCGTGCTAGCGGACAGAAGGCGTCTATAAATATCCCAAAAATACCCCCTGCACGTGCACTATAAATTGTATACACAAAGATACACTAAAGGGGGAAATATATTCTCAACCCGCATGGGCCCCGGCGAGCGTGTTATTGGTACACACGTGACGCCTAGGGATGCTGCGCGGGTCGATAAGTGAATTCTAGTTCGAACCTGATCCTTCTATACGGATCAATAGAAGTCGACATGAATCAAACCTTCAGACAAACACATGGTTATGAGAACCGATGTATTTGTTTTAATACATTCATATTAGGCCATCAAGGCCTACAATCAAAAGAATTTACCAAACAAAAGGCATAAAGCCTATAAAACCCGATCCTCTTAAGTAGATAAATTGGAGTAGACAGGGTTCGAGATATCGGATAAATATGCGGTCACGAAAGTTGACCAGATATTTATTTTGTACATTCATATTCGGCCTTCAAGGCTTTCAACAGAAAATTCATGAACAAAAGGGCACGAAGCCTACGAAACCCAATCCCCTATCGACAAATTGATATGGTCGACAAGGTTCAATCAACAAATGAAAATGACCCCAAACACCCCGATGATGGCCGTGTTGATTTCTTATCTCAACCGGAGGGGTTCACAAAATATTTCAAAATGCCCTCAAACTTCTACAAAATTCAAATATTTTTCAAGTGACCTTGAAGTCACCCCGATGATGGCCGTGTTGAATGCTCATCTCAACCGGAGGGGTCCATTAAAAATCCAAAACTCCACCCAACAAATTCCAAAGTCAAGATATTTAAAATTTGAAATATATTCATCAATGTTTAAAGCAAAATCCATCCACCCTCCGCAACAGTCTGCCAGGGTGGACAAATTCAAATAAACTCTAGCTCACAAAGAGCCAAATGCCTAGTCGAAAATATCACTAGGATCCATTCTCAAAACAATCTCCTGCCAATAAGGACGTGGTACGTGTCCTATAACCGGCGGTTTGCCGCCAAATGGCACCGCAGGATAAACAGTTATGACGACCCGGGGCCCTCTGAACCGAGTGGTTTTGCCGCTAAATGGCACCATAAAATACCGGTTATGGCCAGAGCCAACACATTCCTTATTGGCATCAAATCCTTGAGATATGAATCAATTGGATATGATCGATAGGGCACAAAGCCCTCTGTTAGCTAAGGTGGATTCAAATTTGTCCTCTTAGACAAACATTCAATCCCGGTCTACAAGGTCCCCTTGGACGAAGCAACCCATGGCTGCCGACAAGGATCCTTCTGTCAGGTTGGGTCGACTACCTCCTCTAACTAAGTAGACCAGGGACCACGATGGCCCGGGACGACGGAACCATGGGATCTTGATCGGGTCCATCATCCATTCCCCCACCATCCGCTTTAAGTGCAAGATGGTGCAATTCCTATTTTAAATATCAAACTTTTCAAATCTTTCCCAAATTCCCAAATCCAAACCCAAATTCCAAACTTCCAATCCTCAATACCTAAAACCATTGCTACTACTATATGCCAGATACCACGTATATTCTGCGTATCTGATCGACGACTAGCCTTAATCGAAAGTTCTCTCTCGTGATCGGGAGGGGTAATTAACTATAGGGGCTTGCGCCTATAGGAAACCAGAACTCAGATCATAAAGTCCTCACAAAATGAGGGCGAAATCTCTGGGTAGTGTCTTACCTACAAACCCATCTGCCTTCCAAAATTTACCTCGGAACTTATTCCGTTAAAACTCCCCTCGCTTAAATAAAAAAGAAATTACGCGGCGAGGAGGCCGGGGCCGAATTTTCGGAGCCCACAAATGTGGCCAATCCGTGAAAACTCCGAACATCTCTGATATTCTTAGGCTCAGGCCACTCATTGATCGCTCTAACTTTCTCGGGGTCGGCTGAGATTCCTCTAGATGAGATAATGAATCCGAGAAAGGTAACACTATCAGTAAGAAACACACACTTCTGAGAGTTTGCATACAACTGTTATTTCCTTAAAATCTCACATACTTGCTTCAAGTGTTCCAAATGTTGGTCTACTGATTTACTATAGATCAATATATCATCAAAGTAAACGACCACGAATTTTTCAAGGAAAGGTCGAAGGACTTGGGTCATAATCCGCATGAACGTGCTAGAAGCGTTACTAAGACCAAAGGGCATAACCATCCATTCATACAACCCATCTTTTGTCTTAAAGGCCATTTTCCATTCATCACCTGGGCGGATCCTGATCTGATGATATCCGCTTTTAAGATCAACCTTAGAGAACAGTGTTGCTCCAATCATCATGTCTAACATGTCGTCTAGTCGTGAGATCGGAAAACGATATTTCACAGTAATTTTGTTGATAGCATGACTATTAACACACATCCTCCAAGAATCATCTTTCTTAGGAGTTAAAAGGGCAAGGGACAGCACACGGGCTGAGGCTCTCTTTGATAAATCCACATTGTAGAAGTTCATCTACTTGCCCTTTTAGTTCAGCGTGCTCCGTTGGGTTCATCCGGTAGTGAGGTAGGTTAGGCAGGGAAGCTCCAGGTACTAGATCAATGACATGTTGGATGTCCCTGAGGGGTGAAAGTTGGTCAGGTGGCTCCTCGGGGAAGACATCAGCAAATTTCTCAAGAAGAGGCTTAACTTCCTCGGGGATAGGTTCTTCTTGGTCCTCATCCACTTCTCTAGCTACTAGGGCATACATGAGTGACCCTTGGTGAAGTTCAATATTCACTTCTTTCGCAGTTAAGAAGTGTAAGCCTTTATTAGGTTTAGGTGGGATAACCTTAACTTCACTTTTATCGGATCGGGGCTGCGAGGGAATCAACTTAATCTTCTTCCCGTTGTGCTCGAACACGCAGGTGTTCGTCCTCCCATAAATGTGGACGTCGTTGTCAAACAGCCAGGGATGACCAAGAATAATTTGGCTCACATCCATCGTCAACACATCACACAAAATCTTCTCCTGATATCCATTAAACTCGAGCGGGATAAGGCTTCTATCTTTGATTTCCATGGAAGTTGAGTTAATCCAGGCGACCTTATACGGATTTGGGTGAGGTGTGGCCTTAATGTTAAGCTTAGAAATCATCGCTGAAGAGACAGCGTTGATGCAACTTCCGCTATCGACAATAACCTTACAGTTCTTATCCCCAATCCTAGTAAAGGTATGGAAGATGGATGTTCTTCTCCAATCATCACTCGGTTTAGGTTGGGACAGTGCACATCTAACGACTTGCAGGGTGACAGGTTCATCCTCCGTAAAAGAATCTTCCTCTTCATCAACATGATGAACTAAGTCAGTCTCGGGTTCGTGCTCGTCGTCATCAACCTCTTCTATTATGGTGACCTTATAGGGGCTGGAACATTGTGACGCAATGTGCCCATACTCATGACACCTATAACATTTGGTTCCATAGTTGGCTTTGGGCGCATCGCGTTCGGGGGCTTTACCTTTAGAGTCCGGGCGAGGTGGGGCCGAACTAGCAGTGGGTCGACTATCTATCGAGTTCGTGGGTCGGTTTTGGGGCTGGCTAGTGGAAGTTCAATAAGGGTTTGGTCAGGCATCAAACTATCTAGTGTGGGAGTGGGTCTTGGACTCTTCTAGGTCAAGTATCAGGCTGCATGCGGCCTCTAAGGTGTCTATTCCTCTAGCAAAAAGTTCAGTTCTAAGATCTTCCCTAAGGCCAGCTCTAAACATAGATAGGATTTGTGTTAGGGTAGCAGATTCCTCGCCGTTGCAACGAATCAGGAAATCGTCGAAGGCGGAGATGTAATCTTTAACAGGCTTGTTCCCCTGGGTTAGCCGATTCCACTTATCTAGAAGCTTATGGTAGTAGGAAGGTGGTAGGTATTTTCTCATAAGTTTCTGTTTCATAGTCCTCCAATCGTTTATCGGATGTTCTCCTCGAGATTCACGCATGTTTTCCAAGTTGGTCCAGTAAAGGTTGGCTCGACCAGTGAGTTTCATTTCAGCGAATCTGACTTTCTTCGCTTCAGAGATGTTGTACCATTTAAAGTAGCTATCCATCGATTTGAGCCAATCTAGGAAAACTTGAGGGTCAAGGGTCCCGTCGTATGTTGGGGCGTCAATCCTAATGTTTTTCAGTAATTGAGCGTCGTTGTCTCTCCAAGGGTTGTCGTTCCCTATGGGCTCTTGATGGGGTCTTGGGTTATGTTGGTAATGGTCTTGAAAATGTCCGAGATCTCGAGGTTGGTCATGATCGGGTCTGTTGCCCTCGCCATAAGGTGAGTGAGGTCTCGACGGTGTGTAGATTGCAGGGTTTCTCATATGCTCGATATTATCTAGTCGGTTACTCGTATGGCGTCTAAAGTCAGCTAAATCAATTTGGGTGTTGCGGATCTGTTGTGTAACCGATCCCAATTGCCCCACTATGAGGTCTAAAGTCGCTTGCAAGTGCTCCGGGTCCATTGGTTAAGGTTGGGGAATGCTATGGGTGGTTTACTGGAGAGGGGCAGCAAGGAAATAAGTAAGTTAAAGCACTTAAAGGTTGCTAACTGAAGCTGAAACGGAGTGGATAGCAAACTACAGCAATTAGGAAAATTATTCTAAGTGTTCAGAGAGACTCCTATGGTGTGGACAGCACCTAGGACTTAAGTTATAGACTCCCAACGACCTATAAACACTGCAGGAAATTAACAGGCAGCAGTCAAACAAGTGTCTAGACACTCTAATCAGTGAATAACAACTGCAGGAAATTGGGGACAGCAGAGTTAAATCAAGCCGTAGTTGTTCTAAACACTTGGGGATCTTCCCAAACAAAAGGCCAACACTAAGATGCTAGTTAATATGACCTAACTCAGCTAGATGAGTGCAGGAAATGCAGAAAAAACAGTAACAAAAAAGTGACAGTTGGTTATCTAAGCAATGATATGCATGCAAGTTTTGAACTACCACAAGAAACTAGACCCTATGATGCTTTCTACGCATGTCAAGCATGGTAACCATGCTCTAATACCAAAATGATGTGATGCATGAGTTGAGTTATACAAGATTAAAATGAAGATTTAAACACTTGCTCAACTAATTATATAATCATGTTTTAAATTAAATTTGGCTACAGGAATTCGTAGTGTTTAACTTGTTTAGGCCAAAGAATTACAACAAGATAACCAAACTATTTAAAAAAAAAAAACAAAGGAAAACATAACGTTAAAAACTAGTTAACAGAATCCGACAACTACTACGGAGTTGTTCACCTTGATGCCTCTTTTCTCTTTCCTACGAAACTAGGTTGAGCGGCAGAAGATCGTCCAAACTAGTAGTGAGGTTGCCACGAGGAGAGAGGAGCCAAGGACCGTCGTTGTTGAGAAGGAGCTCGGAGGTGGCGGTGGCACGGGAGGACGACCTTTAATGATCCACGTGTAGACGGAAAAGTGGTCGTCGATGGAATCCACTAGTGCTGATAGAATCCAATCCAAATATTCTTCGACGGTGTCGTCGAAGTCAAAGTCTACGTCGAAGAATGGTGATCTGAGGATGTTGACTCTTCCATGGTTGTTGTACTCAAACCCGAAATTCCACTCGGGTTCTTCCATGCATTCTTGAAGGTGAGAATGGGTGGTCTAGAGGATTTCGGCCAAGGTGGGGAAGACAAAGATGGAGTGCAGAAATTCTGAGTAAATTCAGAATTTTGGGTGGCTTAATGGGGGTGATTTAATTTGGAATTCAATTAAATCACAAAGGTGGAAGGGGCGGCCAAAAGAGGGAGATTGGGGCCTGATTTTGTGGAGTTAATAGGGTGATTAGGAGAGAGAAAGGGGCCCAATGAAGGGGTCGGCCAAAGAGAAAGAAGAGGGAAAGGAAATAGGGGTTAATTAAGTGGGGCCCACAGATTTAAGTAACAGATTTTAATTAAAACCTGTAGTAAATTCAGATTTCAATAAAAAGGAAAGTTTCCTTTCATAGGTGTACGTAATAAGCAACATTTTGAAATTCAAATTATAATCAAATGTTAGTGAGTATTTGCTTTAATATGGCTGATTGAATAAGCAATTAATCCAGCATTAAATGCTTGATTTCCACGGGTTGGGCAACACATGAGGAAACGGCAGTAAGGGGCTGCAGGGGAAAATTGGGGAGCTAGGGGAAAGGGTTCACGGCTTGGACCTTGGGCTATTGCTGGGGAGTTGATGAGCGGTGGAGGGGAGGGGAGATGGCTGCATGGGAGGGCCTGGACCCGTGGCCAAAAGCCTGGAGGGAGGCTGGCCGGCGGGAGGGTGCAGCCAAAGTGGTCGGTGGCTCTGAGCAGGTCAATGCTAGGCGTCGGCAAATGCAAGGGGAGGGGAGAAATCAAATTCTAGGGATTCGAGCCACCACGGAATTACTAACCTTAAATATCTTCACTTTAAATTTCCACAAGAGTGACGTGTACGAAAACTAGAACTCACAAAGAGATCTAGTCTTCTCCGGCGAACTCACTAAGAGATCTTGACGGGGTGAACTCACAAAGAGAACAAAGAGCAAATTTCATTTCATCAATAATTCAATATCTCATACATGATACAAGGGGCCATATAAATAGGCTCCAAATGAAAGCAAATGAAAAAGTCTAAAATGCCCCTCGGGCTACAACATAAAACTAATACCCACAAGGATAAAATGGGAAAAAAACTGAAAAGCAACAAGTAATGTAAGAATTGCGGATACAACACATCATCAGTAGTAAAGGCTATTCATCATAGCCGTCGATCTCTGGTGTCGTCTCTGATAGACGCGCCAGAATCTCCTGTCGATGCCCCCATCATTAATTGCCATCACATCACCTGAAAAGTCAATAACCTACTTCTGCAGGTTTGAGAGGCCAATTTGCTTGATCTTTCATCATAAAAAGATCATATTTTTTTGCTTCGCCATTTCGATAGTAAAGCTAAAAAGTTCACCAAGCAGGCTCTTCATAAATTGGTTAGATGGATTAGTTATATTTTTTTTGCTTCTTTGAGGTTAATTTTGGTGTTTGCTCCAAGGACCGCAAAAATCCACTTGTGTGAACATATTATATCACTTAGATTTTCCTATTTTTTCTTTTCATGATTATTTGGGTAGCCAATCATCACTTTTTTCCTATGTTGGCTGCTCTTCTAAGGGGTTTTAAGATCTGTGAATGTTGTCACCATGCTTGTAACACTGCTTCCATTTTGGAACCTCTACTGCTCGCAAATTCCACCACAGGTTTAAGGAAGATTAAAAAGGTACTGCCCCCTTCAATGTACTCATATATCAAGGAGATACAACAGAGTTTCCAATTTCCTGGTTAACAAAGGGCGCCTTTCCAAACAATTCCAAGTTCTTTCCCATTTGGAGACTCAAGGGATCTTCTTGCTAGTCTTAGATTGGATAGACTTGGTTATACAGACTTAAGAACTTGGAAATTGTATTTTGTAATTATATTTTTGGAATGTGATGTAATAGAGTCATCAGTAGGGTCAACGTGTTGCTAACAGACATTGAATCCAAAATCCAATTAAATGTAGCGAGCATGAATTGATATGACAAAAAGTTGAGTACTATGTGAAGCAGGGCAACAAGATTGATCACGCTGACCACATCACATACCTTTAGTGGGCAACCTCAATGATAGACATTAATGATGTGCTGATGTGTCAAATATTCTTCACCATCATCAAGGGGCTCCTTCTCCGACGGTATTCAAACCTACCATAGGCGTCCTTGCAGAGTTCAAAAGTAGGAGTGTCAGACAATTAGAAAACACGACTTGGACCCGAATCAACTCTACCCAAAAACTTTGAGTTTGAGTTGAAATGTATAAAAAACAAGTCAGCTTAAGGTTAACCTATGAACCAGAATTCAACCCATTTTGACATGCACCTAGCAGTCGTCAAACCCTCATCCTCGTGTGTGACTCTACAGTCTCAAATCACAATATCACCCTCCAGGTTCTATCAATTGTTGCCTTTGTCATTGACACAAACATTTCCTTTGCCCCGCCCTCTCATTCACCGCCCAATGCCTCCCCTGCCATCAAGCTCATCAGAATATCCTTCATCTATGTCACTCTTATTGTCGTTGCCGCTAGATTCATCATTGATGCCATCAGCATCCACGCTCTCTTCGGTGGCTTCCTATTGGGCATTCTCATCCCAAAAAGGACCTTCCAACGCCATCTTCATTGAAAAGTCCAACCTCAAACAAACACCAGTTGGCCTTGCTACAATCTTGACTCTTCCTTCATGCCACTGTCCAACCTCCCATCACTCCACATGCATTTTAGCTACAAACCGAGCACCACACTGTTCGATGTCATGCATCACAATCAACGAAGGGAAAAGAAAATCAAAACATAAGAATTCCTTAGCCCATCAAGCAAAACCACTTAACACATCATTGAAGTTGGAGATAACGCGATTCAATTGAGAAGGATAGCGAGACAATGTGAGGAGTAAGATAATGATAAAGAAAGTTACCCCTAATTAGAATTTATAGGAGAGATCTAGGAAGACAAAGCATCCTACAACATGAAAGTTAAATCAATAATAATATATCACATATTTCTATATATTTGAAATGACAACCCCATTAGTATAAATAAATGTGCATCTCTAAGGAGGTCCCAAATCACTTGTTTCCAACAAAGAAAATCAATGATATAATAGGCCACTTACAAAAGAGATTTAAAGTTTCGACAAACAGTAGGCACTCTCCATCTCTAACTAGGGCCAGTCATTTCAAGAGCAATTGACGGCACATTTAGATACAAAGCTAGCTCCTTAAGAATCATCAAATGGAGGTCGCCTCAAAGGTACTATTAACCTTAACTCATAAATATTTTCATATCAAACATTCAGAAAACTCACCCCTTAATATAAGCCCACAAGATAAGACAAAAAGATAAGTCGCATAACTCGCCTGATTTGAAAGACACATACTCGTAGCCTTAGCGAGCATAGAAATTATGCTAAAAAAATAGCTCAAGAGGATGCGCCATAAAATGTATAAAAGGTGGACTAACTTTAGCCCAAGGATTGAAGTGATCTTGAATCAAGGCCAAGAAAGAGCCATGAGACATTCCTCTTCAGGTGTGTCAAGACTCCAAGATAAACAACTAATATGAGAGCCAAATCCCTTAGATAGATAGATAGTTTGTGCTTAACAAAATCTCCTCTATTATACTAATCTAGTTGATTCTTTGTTAGGGAAAGGCAATTTAATGAACTGAAAAAAAAATAAACATTCCCTTTTTGACGATGCTCTTTTTTTTTTTTTTTGCAACCAATATAGTCAGTAGAAATAATAAATACTTTTTTCTAATCTAATTCTATTATTATCCTTTTTGCAAGTTGACTTTCAAATAAGTAGAAAAAACGAGGAACTAGATATACACCCTAACATAGAGTTACAAAAAACTCACGGTGATTGGCAAAGCTCGCTTCAAAGGTGCTCGACCAAGAGCTGCACTCGTCCGAGACATGCCCCACTCAGAGGGAGACCCGCCCTAGAATGATTCAACAAAAACAGGCACTCATCCCAATGAAGCTTGCCCGAAAGAAGCCCAACCAAGGAAGCACACACCTCATACAAGTTTTCTTGAGGGAGAAACTCATCCTAAATAACCTCAATCCAAGGAGATACTATACTCATGAGAACTCATCCTAAAGAAAGACTCACCTAGCTGAGGTGACTTGCCTCTCATAAGACCTCCAATTCAAATTACAAGAGATGTATAACTACCAACACTACAATAATAACATTATCAATCATGCTAGGGACCCCAGCTCAAAGGAACTCGCTAAAAGCATCCACCTAAGATATTCTCCCAACAAAACTCGCTCAAAACACTCACCCAAGAGGCTCGATTGGGGAACTTGCCCAAGAGGCACTCACCAAGAGCAGTTGTTACAAGTACTCACTGGAAGCAGCCATAGCGACGTCGGATATGGGAGTCTACATGCATATGTTCAAGCAACAATAACAATCTATGATAGTCTAACCATATACTATTTATTATTTATAAGTGTAGCCTCTCCTACAACCCTCTCAACCCCATAAACAAGGAGTTGAAAGGGATATTTGAGATGTTATGAAAGATTATACTATTTCACTATTCATAAACAATAATGAATTTTGGAGCTCTTCTACTTCCTTGTTGTCATAATTGATTGGACCGGTTCAACCGAATGGGTCCAACATAACACCTACGCAGGCAAGAGCATAGCGAGCAGGCAAGCGGGTGATTGAGCGGGCGAGCGAGTATGAGTGGGATTGATCAAGCAGTGAGCAGGTTAGCGTGAGCAAAGTAGCAGCAGCAACAACAAGCAAGTGCAAATGGGAATCAGATGTAACTCCTCACGTTAGTAAAACCGAATTTGCTTGGTTTGGAAGAGTCGAAGGTAGAGGGAGTGAAGGTAGTTCACTCGTGCTTGCCAAAGGAGAAAGAGAACAAGATGAAGGTGAAGGAGGAGTTCGTGCTCAACCGAGAGGAAAAAATGGAAGAAAGTATTCAACTATATATTTCTTGCTCGAGTGAAAGGAATGAGAAAGAGAAGAAGAGAAGTTTGAGAGGTTCCGTATTCGACGAAGGAGAAAGAGTAAGCAATTTCTATTCAAATTAGAAGGAAGAAATTTACAATCAACATTTTGATTTAGTCAATTAGATTATAATTGTTCAACAAGAAAAAATTCAATTAATGAAATTCTTGACTTGACAAAAAGGAAGATAAATTTAGGTAATTAATGCAATTTAATTATACCTAATTTTGATTGTTTTATGAAATGTGATAGGCAATGCAATTGTAAATGTGGCTTAATAATTTGGGGACATTTGACGTTGTCTTAGGCGACGCTCAATATATCTGACATGATATATCTGACATTGTCTTTGATAACATTTGATGCATCCTATGTTCTTTGACGATTATATTATGTCATATTAGTTTTATAGTATAACAGTACTAAACGAAAAGATTGATGGCATAATATGACTACTTATACACATGTTTTATTACTATTCTATATTATAAAATTGTAATTCATAACTGAATTTGTTATTGAAAACACAACTCTTTAAATCAAATATTTTAGATAAATCCCCAATTAATTAAATGATTGATCAAGATGGTTTTGTGTAAAGACAAAAAGGTTTAACTAAAAATAGGTAAGAATTTTTTATTTGTATGCTTGAAATATAAATTATTATTTAGTGGTTCTTTTGTTAAAATATGTATTTATTTTTAATTTAAATACTTAGTATTGAAATAATCCATCCGACTGTCTATTCTTGCCACGTTAATTCGAAACTTTGGGCCAGTCGTAACACTTGCCCTTTCATTCTCCTCCCCTTGCTCTATTTGCTTGACTAGACCTGCTAGTAGGGTCATGATATTGCCCACAGACAAATTTGGATCCACCATAAACCTTTTACATTAAAAAAATATTTAGGAACAGATGAACAACAACATGAACTCCTATTCACACGAGCCGAACCGAGCGAATTATGAAATCGCTCTGCATGCGATCAAACTAAGCCTCCCTTCACAAGCAAATTGACCACCATCGTCCCTCTCCCACATGCAACCCTCATGCTTCTATCGACAACAACAATCTTCACATGATTTTCTTTCCCTTCGCATGATTTAAGGTAAAGAGGACCTAGGGCATCACTTATCTTTCAATTCTCCTCCACTCTTGAGGCAGCCTCCAAACATCCCCCTCGTTGCTCCCTTTCCACCTCTCGAAACCCTAGCTATCATTTTAGCCTAAGGCGACAACAAGAAGCATCACCTCTAATTTCTTCTCCTATAATAATGAGTTTCTTCCTCTTTTCTTCTCTCCTTTATCTTCCATCTCTTCTTCTTAATTCTCAAATATATAAATAGGTGTTCTATCTCTTATAATATTTAAGATAGACTCTAATGGTAAACTATTATGATGGGTTTTAACTTGCATTGGCCGAAAGCCTTATCTACGATCAATATTTAAATAGATCAAATCCTATGTTTTCTTAATCCTTATAGTGCATATATATATATATATATATATATATATATATATATATATATATATATATATATATATATATATATATATATATATATATATATATATATCATATATAAAACATAATGGCATGGGTGAATTCCAGGACTGGACAGCAGGTGTAGCTGTACAAGAATCTGCAGGGCAGCAGTTTAACGGGGTCCTGGGAAGGTCGGACAGCAGCTATGCACTCCAGGATATCTTGGTCAATCCTAAACAATCTTCTGGAATCATCTGGAATAAAGTTAGGTGACGTCCGGAAATCTAGACAGCATTTGGAAACTCCATTAAAGAGAGAAATCAGAGAGGAGGGGTTTGGAGAGGGCGGCTAGGGCTGAGGTGGATTAGGAAATTGATTGGAGGATTAATTTGAGGAAGGAATTGCATTAATTAGATCTCTAATTTATGGGACCTAATTAAATTAATTGGGGTTATGTTAAAATATGAAATTAGTTTTCAGATTTAGAGGGAGGGAATCTTCAAATTGAAATTCAAATTAATTCCCATAAGGTGGCTTGATTGGGCAGCAGTCAAGGAGGGTTTAATGGATGATTTAATGAGGGTCTAGGTGGCAAATTGGAGAGAGAAAAGGGACTAGGGAGGGGATGGCCACAAGAGGGGAAATTTGAGGTGTTTGCAATTAATAGGTGGGCTCGGAAAGGAGTTAATTCAGGCTTGCCATTAAACCTAAAATTGATTTCAGATTTTAATGGGATTATGAGGTTTCCTAACGTACGTTATTAATAGGGAAAGTTTTAGAATTCAAATTTGAATTTGAATCTAAGTGAATAACTTTCCAAATTAATGAGGGCACAAATTAGAAAAGTAATTAAGGATGATTTTGAATTTTGAAATTCAAAATCATTGGGTGGTGGATTGATGGCGGAGGCTTGTAGGGCTTGGGAAGGCGGCGACAAAGCGGGAAGGGGGCGGCTAGGTGGCGGGTTGTGGCTAGGTTGGTGGGTAGGATTTAGGTGGTGGAGCTAGAAGATGAATTGGGTGAGGGAGGTTGAGCCGCCGGTGGGGGTAGGTGGGAAGGGTTGGCGGATGGAGTGGGGGAGAAAGGAGATTAAAGAAAATTACAAATATAATAAAAGTAAACTAACGAACTCACAAAGAGATCGTAAACCGCGAACCTTGGACTCCTCCAAAGATTGACGGGTATTGCTTTCACCCACCTAGGGTCTCTCCTATCATGAACTCAATTAGAGATCAAGCAAAGAAAAATAAGATTTCATTTCAATGTTCATCATCCCATTACAATGCATGAGGTCTCCTTTAAATAGGCAAAGCTAGAAAGACACAAATGTCCTCAGGGCTACACAAGCTACTCAATACCCACAGGGGCAAACTAGAAAAATAAAATGTGAGAATAAATAAAATACAAAATAAATCAGAAATAAAGGCTCTAGACCGTATCCATTGATCCGCGTCTCCGACAATGGTACATGTGACGAAATCTGATGTCCCCACCATATACATTTTTATCAAAATTCTTTGTGAGGAACATTTAATTTATGATCCACTTGATGTGGCTAGGAGGACTGCAAGATTGATCGTATTCTTGTGATGCTTAATGTTAACATTAGTGGTATAGCTAAGATCAATTAACTCAGATGTCTCAAAGGGTGTGTTTATAATTGTCTGGTTTTTTTTTTATAGGACCTCTGCTTTATGGAGCCAAGCAAATCACTATTGAAGTTGGAATTCATGTCAAGCACTGCAAGTAACTGTTATTTATTATTGGATAGGTGTACCCTTCTTTGTTAGGGCGTTATCCATCTTATTCGTACGAAATTCCTTAATGTTATAAGTTGTCAGTCATATGTTAAATTCTCAATTACGGTTATATACACATAATATACATTTTTTAATCTTCATAATGAAATTAGCCTGTAATAGATATAATTTTACCTTGATTTATTATTACACAAGCACTTATTCATTTAAATTGATTCATGTGTTAGAGGATTTAATTCATGCACATTAGTTATATTAATGTAAAGAATAAAAATTCTGCAAAACATATTGGTTATAAAACTTATAATTATCATGTTGACTTATATAATACTTATTTAAACTTAATTGTAATGGCGATAAGAATTGTATACATGTGCACAATGATATGTAGGTTGGTAGAACTTTTTGGATATTGGCTAAATGGGTCGATGGACCCTCAAAGTGACGACTCAATAGAAAATTATTGGATTTCCTTGAATTGGTGTTTACCTTCACGGTGCAGGGTGTTTAACAAATCAACTATATATATATATATATATATATATATATATAATCAATCATTCATAATGATTGATCATATAGAGGTATAATGATACTTAGCATGATTGTATGTGCATAAATTTGATTGGCATTACATTAGTTACAAGTTGACATGAACATTTTCCATAGTAGAATATTTGAACCATTTTAGGAACCATGCATATGATATTGTTGCATTGATATGTTGATTGTCGATTGTCACTCCTACCTATTTTATTGGTCACACAACATATCTCATTCATTTGTCATTAATGTTTTAATAGATAATAGTTACTTAATTTGATTTATTGAACTTACTCATTGTTATTTCAGAGTGATGGTGATATAGATGGGATATTATCAACATAATTCAAGTTGGATGGTTAAGTGGAGGAATGCATCGGGCCTGTTGTGTGAAAAAGTACCCCTCACACTTAAGGGAAAAAACTATAAGATGGTGGTGAGGCCTGCAATGCTTTATGGTGCGAAATTTTGGCCATTAAAAGAGAAGCATAATACTAAGTTAAGTGTGGCAGAGATTGTTGACCTTCGTATAATACCCGAAGGAAGACAAAAATAACGACAAAAAATACCTCGTATCCCATCGGATCCACGAATCCCGCTGAATCGGCGCCGCGAACGATCACTTCTCCGCACTTCCTGCGTGAAATCGACTCTCGATTGCTGCCCCATTCGTGTCGTTAAATACCAACCCAAACGAAGCCTTTCGCTGCTCCTCCCTTCGGCTCCACACTTCCATTCGTCGCTGCTTCTCTTCTCTCGCAAACCTCACGACCAAACTCCTCTGTGCCGATCTCAAGAGCCTTGATCCCTTTCTGCCGCCTCTCCTCTGATTAAAACCCGACGTTCGACGCTTGCTGGAGCTGAACCCCGAAGCCGACCTCCCCTTTATTCCCTCAAGCCGAGCCCTCTCGGCTCTGCCGATCCAGACAAGAGAGAGATAATTTATAATTAATTTTATGCTTAAATATAAATTAAAACTAATTTATAATTAATTATGAAGTAACTATAATTAATTATATGGATAAAATATAATTAATTATAGACAATTTATAATTAATTATTAATTATGCTTCTCTCCCTCGATTTTTGAGCCAACGCGTCGACCCCGCGCAGGTATAATTCCTTAAATCTTAAAAACTCTGAGAACCTATTTCAACGCATTTGTCGAGACAAAACGATCACCTATACACGCTTTTCGTAGCGTGGTGGGAGGACGTGCGTCCCGACGCTTGCGACTAAGCGGGTAATCACCTAAAATCCCTTCATTGAAGTTCGTATCGCCTTAGAAACCCCGCCTATACACACTTTTCTTAGCGTGGTGGGATGGGAGCCCGGTGCGATTCGTACGACGAAGCGGTGATACCCATAAGTACCCACTTGCGGGGAAATAACTATTTTTCTTGCAAAATATTTTCAAAATACTCATACACTCTTTTCTTGGCGTGGTGGGGGGATCAAAAAAAAATTACACGGCCGCGGTGTGCTCGAAAGAGGGCACCTACCATACACGCTTTTCTTAGCGTGGTTGGAAAGGCCCAGCTTTCCGTAGTTTTCCCCTAAACGGGGGAGACACCGGGAGGCTGCCGAAATTTCGGGTGAAATCGTACATGGACTTGATTGAACTCAAAGAACAAAGAACCGTGGACTTTTGGACAATGAAATGAATATAAAATTGAGCCTAAGCAAAACTTCAATGAACTAAAATTTAAATGAATGTGACTTGGACATAAAGAATTTGGACGTGTACTTTGAGCTTGAACCAAATTGAACACAGGGGACATGTGAACTTCAACAAGGACTTGACCTATATGAACTTGAACTTGCGAGGTGAACTTTGACATTGAACTCAAACTTGTGGACATTAAGCTTGAACAAGACTTGGACTACAGGGGACATAGAACATGACTCGAACAATTTGAACATTCAAGTGAACTTGATTTTGCAAGCATTTGGAACTTGAACTTGCAAGTGGCACAATGTAACTACAAAGGGACTTAGACTTGATTCTAAAAGTGAATTGCAATAAGCATGAGCCTAAGTTGAATTTGAACATAAAGGGACTCTATTTGGAATGATAACCAAAATTCCTATGAAATGTTAAGATACCATCATCCTAATTTGATTAAGAAAGATTTGAGTCATTCAAATCTCATGCAAGCAAATAAGGACCCATATGTAAATCCTTTCCAAACTTTGACATAGAACTTTTGAATGATAATTTCTAAGGTGCAAAGATCATCTTAATTGGGATAAAGATATTGATAAGTGATGATATTAGACTTATCATGCATATTGAATCATCAAAGTAAGAAGTTTGCAAATGAAGTTCGTTCGTAAGCAATAAAAGAAGACTAAGGAACTTGGTTTGATTATAAACTCATGATATAAGCTTTTGGACCATACCAATTGATTCATAAGATCAAAGTTAGTTCATCCCTAATCTACTTGTAGTGAATGTATTGATTCACTAGAAAGGCTCTTGATGAATATGATGATTCATAGTTTGCTTGTAACCAATGCCAAGGTATTCACCTACGATCATGCACAAGGGATGTAACATGTTAGTGAGCAACATTAGAAGAGCTATAATGAATAGAAACATTTATGATGTTCAAGGATTCAATCATCATTTGATTCATAAGCAATCATCAACAAGGATCAAGGACACATGATCTACTTGCCAGGCATTGATCAATGGAAACCAAAGATAATGTAATAATACAAGAGTAGATGATCATACAAATATTCCAACAAATGATAATGCAGACTCATGCAACTGATTGACTTGAAACAATTACAATGGCCATAAGGAGATGTGATAAATGCTATAACAACTAATATCCATATGCAGACATTCAAACAAAGTTTGCAAGTAATGAAGATTGAAAGAGATATGTGATTGATTGAAGGAAAATATCAACGAGACAAGTTCGTCACACAAATAGCAAGTTATTTTCAAGGGAGACACATCCGGTGCAATAACTCAATATTTAAGAAATCATATCGAATGAAAAATGCAAATGCTTTTTAGTATCAAAAGATCTGCAATACATATGAGTCCTCTACGAATACAAGTGTATGTACAACATCCGTCCGTGGGTAGATGCATAAAGACTACAGTAAATGCAGTATCCTGTAGTCAACTTCGGTCTAAGAATGAATACATCTATCTCCAGTAGTAGCGACTGCATTGTAAAGACCAAAAATCATAGCAGAATGCATAAAGAATACAAGTTCCAACGAGCTTCTACAACCCAAGGCAGGAGACTTGTTAGTGCACTACGATCCACCTGTAGAAAGCAACGAGTAGTGCACGACAGTCTACCTGTACGAAACAGCAAATAATTCTATCCAGAAGCTGCTACGCCACGCCACCGGATCCGCAACATTCATGCCAGCGGACAGAAGGCGTCTACAAATGATTTCAAAGTACCCCCGCACGTGCACCGTAGTTTGTATACACATAGGTACACTAAAGGGGAAAATACAATTTAACCCGCATGGGCCCCAGCAAGCTTGTTATTGGTACACACGTGACGTCTAGGGATGTTGCGCGGGTTATTAAATTTGAACCCGATCCTCCTAAGCAGATAAAAGGAGTGGACAGGTTTAATTATAAAATGCCCCCAAATACCCGCATGGGCCCCGGCGAGCGTGTTATTGATACACATGTGACGTCTAGGGAAGCTGCGCGGGTCAATAAGTGAATTCAAGTTCGAACATGATCCTTCTATACGGGTCAATAGAAGTCGATAGGGTTCGAACAATCAAACAAGTATACGGTGAGGGTGACCGGTATATTTGTTTTAATACATTCATATTATGCCTTCAAAGGTCTATATCAATACGAATTCACTAATAAGGGCATAAAACATACGAAATCCGATCATCTATCGATAATTCGATAGAGTCGACAAGATTCAATCAATAAAAAAGAAATGACCCCGAACACCCCGATGATGGCCGTGTTGAATGTAAATCTCAACCGAAGGGGTTCCCAAATATTTTTCCAAATGCCTCCAAAATATTCAAAATCTATTCCAAATATTCTAAAGCTCCACCCAAAATTCCCAAATCCAAAACTCCACAAAGTCCAAAATTCCAAAATCCAAAAAATATTTAAAATTGAAACTATCCATCCACCTACTTAAAGCAAAAATCCATCCAGCCTCCGCAACAGTTTGTCGAGGTGGACAAATTCAAATATAACTTCAGCTCACAAAGAGCTAATGCCTGGTCGAAAATATCACTAGGATCCATTCTCAAACAATCTCCTGCCAGTAAAGATGTGGTACGTGTCCTCTAACTGGCAGTTTTGCCACCAAATGGCACCGCAGGATAAACAGTTATGACCTGGGGCCCTCTGAACCGAGTGGTTTTGTCGCCAAATGGCATCATGAAATACCAGTTATGGCCAGAGCCAATACGCTCCTTAGTGGCATCAAATCCTTGAGATATAAATCAATAGGATATGATCGATAGGGCACAAAGCCCTCTGTTAGCTAAGGTGGATTCAAATTTGTCCCCTTAGACAAATATCCAACCGAGGTCTACAAGGTCCCCTTGGACGAAGCAACCCATGGCTGCCGACAAGGATCCTTCTATCAGGTTGGGTCGACTACCTCCTCTAACTAAGTAGACTAGGGACCACGATGGCCCGAGACGACGGAACCATGGAATCTTGATCGGGCCTATCATCCATTCCCCCACCATCCACTTTAAGTGCAAGATGGTGACAATTTCTATTTTAAATATAAAACCTTCAATTTTTCAATATTCAAACCTATGCTGCTACTATATGCCAGATAAAACGTATTTCTACGTATCTGATTGATAACTAGCCTTAATCGAAAGTTCTCTCTCGTTATCGGGAGGGGTAATTAACTATAGGGGCTTGCGCCTATAGGAAACCAGAACTCAGATCATAAAGTCCTCGCAAAATGAAGGCGAAATCTCTGGGTAGTGCCTCATCTACAAACCCATCTGCCTTCCAAAATTTATCTTGAAACTTAGTTCGTTAAAACTCCATCGCCGAATAAAAAGAAAAAGCGGGCAGAGGCAGGGGCCGAATTTTTCGGAGCCCATAGAGATGAGGATGCTCAGGTGGATGAGTGGCTTTACCCTTAGAGATAGGATACGAAATGAGCATATACATGAAAAGGTTGTAGTAGCTCCAGTAGAATATAAGATTAGAGAGAGTCGCCCTAGATGGTTTAGTCACATAAAACAATGGCCTTCTGAGGACCCGGTTAGGAGAGTAGCGGTATTAGATTTGATTTATGTTAAGAAAGGTAGAGCCATACCTAAAAAGACTTGGTTAGAAAATATAAGGAATGAACTTTTCTTTATTAGATTTAAACGAGAATTTGACTTTTAATAGGACATAATAGAGAAAAAGGATTTATGTAGCCGACCCCACGTAGTGTGATAAATGCTTGATTTTGTTGTTGTACTCATTGTTATTTTTGTTCATAGTAGATCCTATAGGAGTATTAGGTTGACGATCACAACAGGAGCAATTCTACCAGCCATAACTTATATTTGGTATTTTTATTATGCGTAGTAAGTCATTTATGCTTTCTTTTAAGGGTTATATAATTTAATTTCTGTTATTGCTTGCAGTAGTTTTATATTGCTGATGTAATGTTATTTGAACTTATGATAATGGAATAAAAGTTAGCTTTTTTCCATTATTTATTCTGATAAATATATTGTGTTAGATTGCTTGTACAAGCATTTTCGCTTTGTGAATACAAAATAGGTCTTCATATCCCTTCATCACGTCTCGTTTTGCCAGAGTGTGTTGTCTTTAGGACCTGAGATGTGACAAAATATCCATTCTAATTTGCTTCACATGAGCTGTTCTTTCCATACATAATGACACGTGATACTAATTATGATATATTGGCTATGTTGCACGGATACTCCTATTTACGAGGCGTGCTGTATCGGACACGTGTCGGATACGGATACGCCTCCGATACGGCACGGATACGTGTCGGATACGGCTATGCCGTGTCCGATTAAAATATTATTTAAATTTGACTGGACACGCGTATCGGATACGCGTGTCCTATTAAAAAAACACGGAGCCACGATTTACCCTATTCTTTTCGACTTTCCACCGTTTCCGCTCAATATCCATATTCATTTATGCGGCTGAAACATTTCAAAGAGCTAGGTTTTTCGTTTCCACGTACACAAGTGTTCATCTTCTTCGTTATAGTTGAAGGAGCGGCTCGATGACGCGAGCATAGAAGCAAACAAGATCATCCTTTGTCGACAAAGAGGCTTGACGACGCGAGCATTAAAGTCATTAGGATCATCCTTCGTCGACGAAGCGGCTCGACAACACGAACAGTGAAGGCGACGTGAGCAATGAAGGTTTGTTTTCTTAGTCTTTCTTCGTTTTCTTAATCATAACCTCGGTATCGAAACTTGGTACCGCTTGGTACTGAACGTTACTGGAACTCAGCATTGCTCGGTACTGCTCGATGCCGAGCGGTACTGTAACTCAGTACCGCTCGGTATTGGAACTCGGTATTGCTCGGTACTACTCGGTACCGAGCGGTATTGGAACTCAGTACTGCTCGGTATTGGAACTCGGTATTGCTCGGTACTACTCGGTACCGAGCGATATTGGAACTCAGTACTGCTCGGTATTTGAACGCGGTACCGCTCGGTATTGGAACTTAGTATCGCTCGGTACTGTAACTCGGTATTACTTGGTACCGCTCGGTATTGCTCGGTATAGAGGGGTACCGAATGTTACCAAGCGGCATCGAGAAGAGTCGGTACTGCTCGGTATTGGAACGCGGTACCGCTGCCCCTTGACCCCGCGACCTGACCGGGCAAGTCGACCCCTGCCAGGGGGCAGCGCCCCCTTGGACCGCCGGCAAAGTCGCAACATATCTACACTTTCACTTAATTTTTTTATGTTTCAAATTCATATGTTTTAATTTATATAGATCCTTTGTAGGATAATGAGCTCTAGTGGAGTAAGAATTGGTTCTGATGATGGTCCATCAGAAATCAATATTGAAGATAACAAACTTTTATGGGGTTATGTTACAAAAATAGGTAAAACATTAGAAGGGGGAGGCAAATATTGCATTCAAATGCAATTTTTGTAATGCAACATACAAATGATCATATTATAAAGTGAAAGCTCATTTGTTGAAGATTAGTGGTCATGGAATCAAAGTTTGCCCGAAGATAAGCACATCACAAATGGCTGAATTACAAAGAAAAATCAGTGAAGCTGAGCAAAGGAGTAAAAAAGAGCTTCCAAAACATATTCCACTTCCAAGCACTCATGCTTCATATCCTTCATCATCTTCTTCAATTAGATGTGATGACAGTACTGTAAACAAAGGGCCTTTTCGAATGGAGGGATATGAACAAAAAAAAAAAAACATGTTGTAGATAGTGCTTTGGAGAAAGCATTTAATTTACAAATGAGAGAACAACTAGACGGGGAAATAGCTAGAATGTTTTACTCAGCTGGACTTCCTTTTAACCTAACAAGGAATCCACATTATAAGAATGCCTTTACATATGCATGTAATAACAATCTTGCATGATACGTGCCACCAGGATATAATGTCATTAGAACGAAGTTGTTGCAAAGAGAGAGGGACAATATTGAGAAGTTGCTCGAGCCTACCAGAGGAGTTTGGAAGGAAAAATGAGTTACTTTGGTTTGTGATGGGTGGACAGATCCACAAAGAAGACCGCTTATCAACTTTATAGCTGTAACAGAGAGCTATCCTATGTTTATCAAAGCTGTAAACTGTGAAGGACAGTACAAGGATAAGTTCTTCATTTCTAATTTAATCAAAGAAGTTATCATGATGGTGGGGCCTTCAAACATCATTCAGGTCATTACTGATAATGCACCTGTTTGTAGAGCTGCAGGTCTACTTGTAGAGCAATCATATCCTCATATTTTCTGGACACCATGTGTTGTGCATACGCTTAATCTTGCTTTGAAGAACATTTGTGCAGCTAAGAATACCGAGACAAATGAAATCACCTATAATGAATGTCATTGGATCACAGTGATTGCTGGAGATGCAATTGTAATTAGAAATTTTATTATGAATCATTTCATGAGACTCTCTATGTTCAGTGATTTCTCTAATTTAAAGATGCTTGCAGTTGCTGAAACTCGGTTTGCCTCAGTAATAGTGATGTTGAGAAGATTAAAAAAAATAAAAAATGTTCTTCAAGCTATGGTGATCAGTGACAAATGGTCATGTTATAGGGAAGATGATGTTGAAAAGACTAGGTATGTAAAAGAGAAGCTTTTAGATGATTTATGGTGGGATGAGATTAAATATATCATAAATTTCATAGACCCAATTTATGAGATGTTGAGAGTAGCTTATACGGATAAGCCTTGTTTACATCTCATTTATGAGATGTGGGATTCAATGGTAGCCAAAGTAAAAGAAATTATATATAAACATGAGAGGAAGACACTTCATGAAGACTCAAGCTTTTGGGATGTTATTTATGCTATTCTAGAAGATAGGTGGAGCATTGCTTGGCTCACTCATTAAATCCAAGGTAAATTTCAATATTTTTTCATTATGAAATCACAATTTGTTGTTTTATAATTTCAACATTTTTTCATTATTTCATTTTACATGGAGCTTCAGCACCTCTACTTCAAACAATCGCCATAAAATTGCTTGGTCAAGTTTCATCTTCATCCTGTTGTGAAAGAAATTGGAGCACATACGCATTCATCCAATCAATGAAGAGAAATAAAATTACTCCACAACGGGCTGAAGATTTAGTTTACGTGCATACAAACCTTCGACTTCTCTCAAGGAAAACTCCAACTTATAACAGGATGTGGGATGTTGCGGGAGATGGATTTGAATCTCTTGAGGATATGGGAATATTAGAAATTGCTAATCTTTCACTTGATGAGCCTGAATTAGAAGCTATGATATTTATTGAAGATTATATAGAAACTCAAAGAAAAACCACTGAAGAAGCTAATCCTATCATTCCTTCTATTGAATAGTTCAAATTTCATGTGCTGGGCAATTTATCTTCTTGTTTTTGTTGTTGTACTAGACATTTCAATATTTAATGCTTACTTTTATTTCAATTTTTTTTGTTATTTCAAATATTACACTTTGATTACTTTATGAATTTTTATGTATTATTTATATATTATAATGCCGTATCCGCGCCGTATCCGTATCCTGTATTTTTAAAAATTGGCGTGTCCTGTATCTGTATCGTGTCGTATCCGTATCGCCATATCCGTATCGGTGCAACATAGTATATTGGTTAAGAGAGAAACAAACCAACCAATGCCTGTTCATTCAAATTAGTCATTTTTTTCTTTAAAACAAGACAATGTGTCTCAAACACAAGAAAAGGGAATGAGACAATAAATAAAGGGAGCTGAATGATAAGGGGTAGCAAGAGCAAAGCTACAGAGAGAAAGATACAGAGAGGGAGACCATAAATGGGCTTCAATGGAGTAGGCGAGCTTGAGTGGAGTAGGCGAGTGGGCCCATGGGCTTGAGTTGACAAGAGGAGAGGAAGACCACAAAAAAACTAGGGAGCAAGGAGACAAGAACGAGCAACCAAGAGAGGAAGAAAGCTACGATGTGATGGAGCTAGCAAGTATGGAGAAGAGAGTGAGCGAGTGACCACGAAAGGGAGAGAGCAATGATCAAGTACTCAAGTGGCTAAAAACAAACAAGACTAAGTTTTATGATAAGTAGTAAATATTTGATTTTAAATTATAAATTTCAAAATAGCATATAGATTTAGTTATGGTTTCTGAAAGGTAAATAATAGAAATGCAGACAATATATAGATAAAAATGTTTACTACGATTTGAAATATTAATAGAAATTTTGTCTTGTTTAAATAAGGAGAGGTTGATATGTTCAACTAAGAATATACTTTACTTTGATTAAAATTAGTGAAGAAAATTATAATTTAATTTGAAATAAATGTTAAGTTTTAATTTAATGATAATATTTAAATTTTAATGATATGGTAAACAGTGGAATATTTCAAATATTAATGATAACCTATATATTCAATAAAATAAATAAATATTAATTAAAAAGGATATATATGTATATGTGGAAGAAAAACATATACAGGGTTTAAATAAGATTAATTAACAAGAATATCTCATATATGCAAATATAGGTATTCAACTAAAGGAGGTGAAGTTAAGGGCTTCAAGACAAAAACAAGTCATATGAATT
The DNA here is from genome assembly GCA_016618105.1 of Dendrobium huoshanense. NCBI lineage: Eukaryota > Viridiplantae > Streptophyta > Magnoliopsida > Asparagales > Orchidaceae > Dendrobium > Dendrobium huoshanense. Next base: position 22,383,204 of record CM028352.1, on the reverse strand, counting down.
TGGCGTTGTAACTTCTATTTCTAATTTGGCGTTATACTTCTAAATCAAACTCATCGATTGTTATTGATATTCATTTTATTAATTGTTATTGCAACTCAATTATGTTTATATATGTTATCGAAAAAATTGATCATCTTGAAATTAATGATAGTTTCTACTCACATTTAATTGTTTATCATATGCCATTTAATATTACTATAAATAATATGTAATGATATGAAAATACAAATGAATTAATTTAAATATGAGTACTTGCATGTGCATGTTTGACTGATAGAGTTCACCCTCTTATGATACTATTTACGAACACAATGTACCAACATGTATAAATTGGAAAAGATTTTAAAAATGAAAATGAAAAAAAAAAATTAATGGCACAATTTAAACAAAATCTCCCATGATGGTTGTATTATTTACAAAATAGCTAAGATAAGATATGCAATATGATTTCTCATTACTCATATTACTGTTGTATGATTAAATGTTTCAAAGCTTCTTAGAATGCCATCTTTAAATATTATAATTTGTCAAATAATTATGCCTTAAGACAAACATATATATTATTTCAATGTTCTTTTATGTTATTGTAATTTAGAAACATGATGTATCTACTGAGATGCACTATAACACACTTCTATTATTTAACAAATGTGTATGGGTAAAAGTTTGAGAATTAAATGAGTGGAAGAAGAGAAAATTTGTACTGCAAACATGGCTCTAAGAGAGGATATTTTCTTTGGGATGTTTATACTTTTAGTTTAAAATGGATTTTATGGTAATAGTAGCTTTTTCGACATTTTGGAAATATATTGTTATCAATTAATTTGTATGAATAATATTTAAATCTCTATCCGACTGTATACTCCCCTCTCAGTAGTTCAATCTTTTGGGTCAGATTGTGACACCAATACTTCGATTATCATACAAATATGACTTTCAGTATAAATAAATCTAATCCTTGCAGTAATCTATACTTTCTTAAATTCCCGAGTTGGGAGAAATGATACACATCAAGTGTCACTCTCACTACCTGTGCACATTTAATATGTTCGATTTACCAGTTTAGAACTCAAACTTGATCGTCAAGATGCTTTCATTATTTTACATAAACTAAAAGCTTAGCATAACAAAGAATAAGTTCCACAGAACCAAGATAGCAGCCAATGTAAATGTAATGTTTTAACCTTATATTCAAACATGGATTCAAAATGTTTCTCTAAGAAATATTTGGAGCAACAAATATGTAGCTTGGTACCTATGTTGCACGATACGGATACGGCGACACGGATACGACATGATACAGATACGGGTCACGTCAATTCTTAAAAATACAGAATACGGGTACGGCGCGGACACGGCATTATAATTTATAAATCATACATAAAAATTAAGAAAGCAATCAAAGCATGATATTTGAAATTATAAAAAAAATGAAGGTAACATCATTTGTAGCCTTGTAATTTATAATATTAAAATAAAAGTAAGCATTAAATGTCTAGTACAAAAACAAAAGCATAAACATAAATTGTCTAGCACATGAAATTTCAACTATTCAATAGAAGGAATGATATGATTAGCTTCTTCAGTGATTTGTCTTTGAACTTCTATATCATCTTCAATAAATATCATAGCTTCTAATTTAGGCTCATCAAGTGAAAGATTAGCAATTTCTAATATTCCCATATCATCAAGAGACTCAAATCCATCTCGGAAATGAGAGAACCTCGCTTCCAACCGTGGAAGTAAATACGTAGGTCTTTTTTTCGTTTTTGTTTTTCAACGGACACGCGTATTGGATACGCGTGTCCTTTTGAAATTAAATACTATTTTAATTGGATACGGTAAATTCATATCCGACACGTATCAGTGCCGTATCGGAGGCGCATCCATGTATCGGTGTATCAGATGCAACACGCCTTCGTAAATAGGTGTATATGTGCAACATAGCTTGGTACAGCTCAAGCTAAAATGATTAGTTGTAATAACAAGTGAAACAAGGAGCAATATTGCTAAGAATAGTAGCACAACCAATAACTAGCTGATTGTGAGGTTTTGAGCTCAATAATTGCAGATGCATTTTTCTATACGGGCATAGGATGTTTTTTTAATACATTCAGGAAAAGAAGACCAAGAAGAGCTTTATTCAAGAATGATAGAGCAATAACCTGTTCCATCACTAAAGAAATATCTTGAAAGTTTAGTGCTACCACATCTGTATTGCCAAATACTGCTGCTGCTGAGGTTATCAATACGTAGTTAACCAAAAAAATTCCAGTGAAAATGAAGAGAATGGCAAAAAAATGGTCATAAAATAAGGCTCCCAGGGCAACATTTGACTGCCTACCCTGCTGCTGCATGAAAAAAGAGATTCAGTTATTAGGATATTAGCAAACACGATTTTTGGCAAAATTCAGGGGATGCTCAAACAAAAGAACAACGAAATAAACATTCTGATAGTTATGTGGAAACATCCAACAACAACAACAACATCAAGCCTTTATCCCACTATGTGGGGTCGGCTACATGAATCCTTTTTCTCCATTGTGTCCTATTAAAGGTCAAATTCTCGTTTAAATCTAATAAAGAAAGGTCATTCCTAATATTTTCTAACCAAGTCTTTTTAGGTCTGCCTCTACCTTTCTTAACATAAGTCAAATCTAATACCTCTACTCTCCTAACCGGGTCATTAGAAGGCCGTCGTTTTATGTGACCAAACCATCTAAGGCGACTCTCTCTAATCTTATCTTCTACTAGAGCTACTCTAACCTTTTCACGTATATGCTCATTTCGTATCCTATCTCTAAGGCTAAAGCCACTCATCCACCTGAGCATCCTCATCTCTGCCACACTTAACTTAGTATTATGCTTCTATTTTAATAGCCAACATTCAGCAACATAAAGCATTGCAGGCCTCACTACCATCTTATAGAATTTTCCCTTAAGTTTGAGGGGTACTTTTCTATCACACAACAAGCTTGATGCATTCCTCCACTTCAACCATCCAAATTGAATTCTGCTGATAATATCCCCATCTATTTCACCATCACTCTGAACAATAGATCCAAGATATCTAAAACGTGTACTCTTATTAATGACTTGATCGCCCAAAGTCACAATCCCCTCACTATGTCTATTACTACTAAAATTACACTCCATATATTCCGTTTTAGATCTACTCAAGCAAAAACCTTTAGTCTCTAATGTTGACCTCCATAAATCAAGTTTACTTTCAACCAAGTTACGTGGAAACATCCGTTTAAAGAAAAAGTATAATCTGATCTAGAAGTCTAGAATGTGCACTATGATGTCAGCTCCCCCAAGTCACATATATTGGCATATAGTCATCCTTCTTCCAATGTAAGGAACTGTAGAAGTTATGATGTGCTCATTTCAAACTACAGTGAATTATTTTTTTAAGTGTGGCCGTGAACAAAGGTAAGAAATTTTCATCGAACAAAATAATTTATGAAGTGTTGAGTTTTTTGCATTACCTTTTTTTATCCTTGATTTTACTCTTTTGACATTTCACCCAACAACTTGAGCAAAGAGGATATTTAAACTCAATCATCAGCAAGTTATTTCCTCGTAAATAAGTTCGTGAAAATGGTGTTTACTGGCTATTGGAAATTTGAGAAAATAATTAATTATCCCAACAGAGAAGAGAATTTTTTAAATATCTGTCTACTTGTTTTGCACTACGAGTATAGGACAAAAGAATTAAAATTAAACAAAAATCTAAAAGGGCATTTAAAAAGTACATAATAGTATCAATAACATTCTGATAAATACACTAACAAATTCACTTGTTTTAAACTTGACTCAATTCTTCATGTTTGGTTGCAATATTCATTGCACTAGATCTGACGAGTCATTGAATAGGATCTAGATGTGCTTAAAATCTTCCCTGTATTTATCTCCCAAGGATTAACACAATCAAGCTTCACAGGATTGGTGACCCGCTACAATACCAGTGCTCAGAAATCCCTCAAATCACATGCAAATGAAGTAATAGGCTTTCAATTTCCATAATACATCAAGGATCCTGATCCTTTCTTTGGAAATATGCCTCGGGCTGTGACGAGAATGCCTTATAATTTTGTGAGGTAGCATCTGCGATTAGAATGCCAAATAATTTAGTGAGGTAGTGTTGACGATATCAAAATATAAGGAGACAATTTTCTAAACTTTATCTTGAAAACAGGGTCATTCCCTCAGTTGGGAGACTTGGATGATTGCATGCAAAAAGAAGATCTCTCTCGATTAAGGATTATCAGCTTGACAGATATTTGATGGTTAATGTATTTCATTATAAACGAATGACAATAGCTAAGGCTATAGTTGGCATCATCTTGGTGGCTAGTATCAAGTTGAAGGCAATCCAAATTGTGATGATTTCTTGGACTTCTTCCTATTTAGGAGTTGAGTGTGCTTAAGTTTTGGGAAGGATTGACCAGTATCATAATTTCTGTACACAGTTTACATCTTCTTATTCAGTGCAGCAGATCCTCTCATTTTTTGGGCAAATTATTGCATCCGGTCACCGGACGCGGAGATAGGTCCGGATATTAATAAAATATTATTTTAAATTAACCGTGTCAAAAGCACAGGTAAAGCGTAAGTATAGCACAGGTAAAGCGTAGGAATAGCGCAGTCAAAAGCGAAGGTAAAGCGCAGGTAAAGCGCAGTCAAAAGCGAAGGTAAAGCGCACCTAAAGCACAGTCAAAAGCGCAGGTGACGTGGCATGTTTTTATTGGATGTCCAAACCTATTCTGCGAGTCCGGTGACCGGATGCAATAATTTGCCCATTTTTTTAGGGAATAGGCTTTGTTTTAGTCAAGCCACATAAATCTTGGTTTAGTTTGTGCAATTAAGCTTCTTTGGATTGATGACCCACTTCAATACCAGTGCCTGAAAATCACCAGATCACAGGCATGCAAATTAATAGGCTTTTCAATTTCCATAATTTTATGAGGTAGTGTAGTTGAGATCAAAATATAAGGAGACAATTTCTAGGCTTTAATTGAAAAACAGAGTCATTCTCTCGGTTGGTAGACTCAGATAATTACATGCAAGAAGATGTTTCTTAATTAGGAATTATCAGCCTAACCGATATTCGATGCTTAGAGTATTTTATTATAAATGAATGATGATAGTTGGGGCTACAGCTAGCATCATCTGGGTGACTGGTATCATCTTGAAGGTACTCCTAATTGTGACAACCTTGGCTTCTTCTTATTAAGAGTTGAGTGTACTCAAGCTGTGGGAAGAATTAGCGAGTGTCCTTATTTTTGTACATCATTTACAGCTTCTAATTTAGTGGAGCGGATCCTCTCCCATTTTCTACAGGCATAGGTTTTATTTAAGTCAAGCCATATAAATCTTTGTGTTCTGTATGCTATTTTGATGCTATTTTGTGGCATACGTGTTTCAATCCAGAAAGTGCTTTTGCAATGAGTTAGATGTTTCATTCTAAAAAACAGTTTAATGGCCTATTATAGAGCATGACGACCACAAAGTTTGAGATCGAGAGGTTTGATGGTTCAAAAAATTTTGGGCTTCGGAGAACAAATGTACTTGATCTTCTTATTCAGTATAAACTTCTAAAGGCACTCATGGGGCCCTCAAATATTATTAATCTATGATAATGAGTGAAGAAGATAAGGCATAAATGGATCAAACATCAATGTAGATAGTTGCACAATTTCCAACATTCTAACACCTACTAATGGCTGACATTAGATACCAACTTTTAGCACTCGTCTTACTGGTCACATTGTCTCCCATCCCATCAGAAGAACTACCAATCCAATTGCCCACCATTACTCGACCTCCTACATTTCTCATCAAACATCTCCCTATACCTAATAATGATAGGTATTTGAAGCCTTTCAACCATCGATGTCTAACATCCATTTTCCTTGATCATTTGAGTTAACCCTCCCATTAAAAAAATGACTAAGCCATTCATCCATCCTCACCTAACCTCCAACATTTCTTGTAGACAAGACCTATAATGTTCATCCAATGCCATCTTCCCTATCACTTAGCATCCTGTCAAGAGAATGATCGAGTCAACTACAAATAGTCGCCCAACTTCCGATGTTCTTTGCCAATCCTCACCCAACACCAACCAATGCTTGATGTCTGACATTATTCAACCATCAAAGTGGGATGTTCACCTTTCATTTCACTTAATATTCCAGCATTTCAGGAGAATGATCAAGAAAATAATCAATCATTGCCTAATTTTCGACATTACAAGTCAATCTTTATCAAATGCTTGTACATTGACCGATGTCTAACATCCATCAACCACCTATGTTTGGCACTCATCTTCCCTATTGCTTGGTATCCCCCTCTTATTAGGAGAACGATAGAGCATACCATTGACTGTCACTGGACTTCTAACATTCTAAATCTAACATCATCTGAAGCTTGTCATTGACTAACATTTGATGTTCATTAGCAATTGTCATATAAAGCATACCAATAAATTTTATCCAATGCACTTCTTCTTGATCAATCAATCTCCTCTCATATTAGGAGAATGTGATGGGAACATCAGAGCATGGAAGGTTTATCACCGTAGAGGTCGGAGATCTACAGTCTTGATTGAGTCTTTATATTTTTAGTTTTCATATGTTGTAGGAGATTTATGTGGTGTTATTTATTTTTATTATAGCTTTACCCTCTCTTGAGGGAGCTTTTGTGTTGTTTGGTCAAGGGCCTTCTTGTCTTTTATTCCTTTCATGTTTTGGTGCCTATATATATGAAACATTGTTCTCTTGTAAAGATGATGAATATTTGATATAAAATTTCTGCTTATATGTTTCCTCTTCTCTAAGTGAGTTGAGTTTGTGCGTGAAGTCCTTTGGAGAAAGGCAAAGAAATACCCAACAGCTTGTGAGCTCTTGGTTGATATCATCTCCCTCTCTCTCTCTTCTTCTCCTTCCCTAGCCATCCAATAATCCCCACCGCACCTGCTACCCTCAACTCATCACCTCCTCTCTTTCTTCCATTCTGCCCGCCTCCACCTTCTCCCCAACACCCTAGACCCTTGGGCTTCTCAATCTTGTAATTAATTCACATTAATTGAGCATTTGTCTCAATTAATTGTGACCTTTGGGAACCCACAACAGCTTTAACTTTTCTCTCTTCCCAAAGCAACCACTTTAACTTTTCCTTTTCCCAAGCCAACTAGTTCCCTTCCCAATCAAGATACACTAAATTCTCTCTTTCCATAGCAACCACTAAAACTTTTCCTTTTCCCAAGCCAAGTACTTTCCTTCTCAAGCAAACCACATCAGCCCTCTCTCTTTCCCAAGCAACCATCTTAACCTTTTCACATCCCAAGCTGATTTCTCCAATCCAAATCCTCCTATAGCTGAAACTTTCTTTTTCTCCTCACTATTCTACCTTTCCAAGGAAACCTAACATCTACTTTTGCAATTAAGACATCAATTTATCAAAGAGTAAGGGTTTCAAGGGGAATCCAAGGAGGAAGTAGCCGTCATTTCATCAAGAACTTCATTCATCCCATTCATGAACTAAATATCAAACCCTTCCCTTGTTCTTCTTCTAAATAAATATTAATCTTCTCATTTCATCTTTAGTAGCATTATTTCATATGTGTTGATTAATCTGCCAAGCCCTACTTAAATTTGAGTGATCGAAAACTCTAGTGACTAGCCCCTCAATTAAATATTGTACTTGTGCCAACCCATGTTAGCTAATCTAAATTGATTCACCTATTTTTAATGTTTAGCCTTTACTTGCTAGTTTCTTGCTATCACATGATCTAATAGTTCAAATTTTCTCATTGTTCTTAATGTCTTATATAGTTTATTTTGTCATCTTTGATATTGTTATTTTAGCCTAAATCTCTAACTGCACGACTCATTTCATTTAGTCCTGCATCAGAATGACTGGGCAGATTGTTGAACATCACCCAACTTTCAACATTCCCTATCAACTATCGTCTAGCACCTAACAAAAATTAGCCTTTATCTTCCTAATAGCCCAACCTAAGACCAAGCATTACACCTACTATCACTTGATGAAAACTCAAATAGCTCAACTCGTACTACCGTAGGAGATATCTTCCATGATTCTTTCTATCACATTGTATTAATGACTTCTTGAGCTATGGGGAACGACTTCTTTTATAATCCTTGGAAGTTCGGAATCATTTTGATTAAGCTAGACTCTATGCTTTTCTTTCCCAGGGATTTTACATTTAAAATCTCATGTCTCCTCATAGCGATTCTCATAAGTGTGTAGAGAATTTTTTGCTTAATGTTTAGACTCTAAGTTCTCCCTATAATGCCAAGAATATTCAACCATGCAACAATTTCCATATAGTATTTCACATAGGAAATATTTTCATGAAGAAAATGGTAGGAAAATAATCATATATATAATACCACTTATTGTGTCAATGGAAGTTGATTTCAATTGCATTAGAGAGGCTACCTAAGAAGCAAATTCTCATGCATATATATAAGTTAAGCATACAAATGGGTGCATAAGAAAATGATTAGTGTCCAAATATACCATCGAAAAGTGTTTGACAACACAATTAATGATGTTCAGGAAAAATATAAAATAAAACATTTGGTTAGTAAAGGAAGAAAAAAAAATCAAAACTTTACCGGCTCAGAGATAAAAGCTCCAACAAGTAAATAAACTGACCTGTATAATGGCAGAGTGGATATAAAAATTATGAGACATTATATTTGCTCCAAGAAGAGCCATGACAGCGTACGCATTCTCCCCAGTCAATTTCGGCAAAAACTCATCTATAACTGGAACTTCTGGTTGACTAATTAATACTCCGAACACATAGAAAAGCAAAGCAAAACCTGCTATGTATACGAAAAATTCTGCTGCCTTTCCATTGTTGTCCTGACATTCAAGCCAACAATTAAAATGAATTTAATTTATTTTATAACTTATCCATGTGAAAACAACGGAAATACACAACTTACTGAGAGATTGATTAAAAATGGAAGTAGAATGGCACCAAGTATAGCAAAAAGAATGCACGAGAGTAAATCCATCCCAAATAAAAGATTGACACCTTGTGCAATACCCAATACCTATAATTTTGAATAGAAATATTATTACATGCAGTCTAATATGCTGTTGGGTTATTAATTGCAGAGTTGAGTCCGAAGAAATGTAAAAAAATGTAGAATAAAACAATCGCATTACAATTATAATCAGCATAGCATACCATAGTAAGGTCCGAAATTATCATGGATAGTTCTGCTTGAACCCCCAAAAGCAAGCATGGCAGTGGGGTGTACTCCTCATTGCATATCTTTTTCACCCAAAAAAAAAAAAACAATGCATGATAAATATTAGTTCAAGCTGCGCAAAAAAATTTGTGCCGATTGTAACATATGAAAGTAATGAAATGAGTATTTATAAAACTAAACTTGTCTGGTTGGGATAAGGTTAATGATGATGATGAATATATAAAAAAATGCCGATCGAAGAATTTAAGGGGATATCAAAAAAAAAAAATGATCACAACACAGGAGAATAAGCAAATGCTAAAAGCGTCTAAAAGAGCTTTAAAATAGAATTTAAAAAATGAAAATTTCAACCAACGAAAGACAGTAAGACCAATGGAGGGTGAAATAGCATCAGTTAGAACCAAGTTGTTAAGCTCTGATGATGCTTCGAAGTTCAGACAGGAAGAAAAAACTAGAAATAGAGCATGAAAATACTTGATGGAAAGCCATGATACAAGTCCCTCTACAGTACGTTCATATCTTAAATGACACTGGCTAGACACGAGGATAAAAGAAAATTTCAAACACCAATGGTTTGTTTCTTAACGCTCAAGCAAGTTGCTATACAAGTGTGTTTCCATGATTCAAACTCCAGGGGTAACCAAAGGTTAGGGCTTTCAATTTTGCATTTCCCACATAAATCAGATTCAATGGTATGAAGGACCTTGAAAAGCAGTGAGAGTAACAAATTACTAGAGGAAACATAAGTTTCACAAGAAAACTTGCTTGGGCAGCATCATAATAAGAAGGTTCCATGGCACGCATTGCGATTGTTGATGTTGCAGTTACCCTACAATACCTTGATGACTGAATTATGACTAACTCGCACATTTGAATGCAAGTAGAGAACCTTCTGATATTGCATGTAATTAAAAAAAAAAATCCAAATGACCTAATTTCATTCCCAACATATTACAAAGGAATGCAGATCACTAGAAACAATATATAAAAAAATAAATTACAACACAAAAAATTTAGTTAACAGCAAAATTTGCAAGGCAGCATGCTCTTAAGACGGATCCCTGGCACTAATTTTGGACGTTGAAATTGTCCTTTGATACCTTGGCGGCTTAATTATGACTCAAAGCTCAAACAGGAAAGAATTTTTTGATGTTGCATGCTATATTTTGATATGACCTAATTTCTCTTGGATCGCCAAGGGAAAATAGTTTAACTATTATATCAGCAATGACTGACCTATTTTATAATAACACTTTATCCAATGGAGAAGAGCCATACATGAACTATCTAATATAGGAGTAAAAATCATTCTGCCGCATGCCTTGAAAGGGTTTTCCACATTTGTTAAGGAACATGAAATAATTGAATTCAGCCCCACATCAGATAGTTAAAAGATATGTTAGTATAAAAAAAAAATCAGGTGGTTGACTTACAGCATAGGTTTTAGCATAAAAATAAGTCAACCACTGGTAGATCATATCCAACTTAAGTCTCCTTTTAGTCTACGCTCACAATATGCATAACAAAGGGATCGACTATGGCAATTTCCCATGAATTGAGAGAGTAAAAATCATATGTTGATCTGCATGGCATGTATATAGAAGATTACAAGGCCAAAAATGGCAAGAGATAATATGTTGTTATTATAAGATAGCAAAATGAATTAGTAGATACTGTTTTTCCATATGGTTATATTGGGTGTCTGCATTATTTGAAAGAGATATTTCCTTAACATGCCCCATAAGGTGGTTTACATTGAAAACACCAAATCTTGGACCGAAGCAAGTGAAACTGTGACTTTAGTAAGGCTTTTGTAAAGATGTCAAAAAGTCGATGGTAATTGGAGAAATATGAAACATATAGCAGGCCACAACAACCATCACAGAAACAAAGTGATAATTAAGTCATCTGTGCTTCATTTTAGAGTGGAAAATTTTTATCACATAGATAAGTGGACGACCTAAAGTTGTCTCATAGAAGATGTGGAGGTTTCCATAGTGTGATATGTAGTTCAATAAGAAGATCGGTGCAATCAAAAATTTGGGAGAGGGACCCAAATTTTTTATCACAAAAGAAACAATGACTTCCTATATAAAAGAAACTCACAAAATACCCAAAAGAACACAAATACGATAAACCCCAACTTTATATAGTAAAATGAAAGACTTACAAACTTTGACTCTTACAAATGACGTTTACAGCATAAACATAAACTCCTAAAGTTGCTTTGCCTTGAGAAGAAGGATACAGGTGGAATGAAACTTGCGGAGCGATGAAAGAGGTTAGAAGCCCGAGAAGAAAGAGGAGAAGCTGGCAAGGTTTCCTAGAGGAGAAGGAAGAGAAGTTGGACAAAGCTCGCAAGCTTTTCCAAACAACAAACCCGCAGGTTTCTTTCCAAAAATCACATCATAAACTTCCTAAAACAACCCAAAACATCTACTATTTATAGACATGAGGGGAATACAAACAACCCCAAAAACCCTTCATATTCTTAATTAAATAAGGGAAATGAAAAGCCAACAGTCAACTCCAGGAAACAAAGCACCAAAGCCACGGAAAAGCCCCCCAAAAGTCATAGGAAAGCAGCCCAGGCGGAACCCGAAGAGGCAGCCGTGGGAACCAAGGAGCCAAGGCATGGAAAACAGCCAACACCGGAAACCCAAAAGCCACCCATGGAAACTAATGGGATAAAGGCAGATTTTTAAAAGAAAAGAGGAGAAGAAGAGGCAAAATTAATGAGCTACTAATAAATTAATAAATGATCTAAAAATATAGCTCATAATGAGCTAACTCTTAGTTCAATAAATGAACTAAAAATCAGCTCATAATGAGCTAAATCTTAGCTCAAAAATAATGAGAAAAATTAAAGAGCTAGCAAGCTCAAGGGAAGTCAAAACTAAATTTTTTTGTGTTTGATTTGACCCCCCCCCCCCCCCCTTTGTCTACATTAGACTCCCCTACTTGAGAACTCATCTCCCAATGAGTTAGCTTTTGTTTTCTTCCGAGGAGGTGAAGACGGAGAATCTAGCTCTCGAATTTTTTCTTCATACCTTTTAAAAATTTCTGCTCGTTCTTTCAGAAAATGATCTTGTAAACGTTGCTTCTTCTTTATGTACCTCTCTGTACACAAATTCATTCATGATTGAAGTTTGTACAGCTCATATTGCAGAGGATTTGTTGACTTTGAAGGAATCCATCTGTCCATCGAAAGAGGGTCTTCAATTTCTTCTGGCTTGCTTCCATCCTTGACTGAATCGATCTTTTTGTCTTTTTCCATTTTTTTAAAAAAAAGCTCAATAATAAACTTTGACTCAAAGAAAGACTCAACCTAAAAAAACTCACAAGACTCACACAACAAGACTTGACTCACCAGGATTGACTTGACTCACAAGACTTACTTGACAAACCAACTTAAAAAACCTAGGACTTCCTAACTTACTCTGATATCAAATTGGTGTAATCAAAAATTTAGGAAGGGTCCCAAATTTTTTATAATAAAAAGAACACCTTTCTAAGAAATAAAAAATGACATGAATTGCTAAAAAAGACACAAAATATGAATATTGAACTAAAAAAACAACTTTCATATTATAATAGACTATTAAAAACTTGGACACAAACAAACAACACAATAAAGACAACGACTTTCCTAAAACCGCTTGCCAAATGTTGAAAAAAGGATACAGGTGGGGTGGTCATTTGCGGAGAGAAGAAAGAGATTAGAAGCCAAGACGAATGAGGAGAAGCTCGCAAGCTTTCCTAGAAGGAAGAAGAAGAGAAGTTGGACAAAGCTCGCAAGCTTTTCCAAGCAAACCCGCAGGTTATGGCTTCCAAAAAACACATTTTCTCACTTTCTAAAACAGCCACAAACCATCTCTATTTATAGGCATGAGAAGGAATACAAACAGCCCCAAAACATTAATTAAAAACTAATTAAATGAGAGAAATGAAAAGCCAACAGGCACTTCATTGTTTTCCCCCCAAATCTACACAGGAACCCAAACTCCACAAGCCACGGAAAAGCTCCCAACACCCATGGGAAGCAGACAAGCCAAGGACCCGAAGAGGTAGTCGCAGGAACCAAAGAGGCCCGCACAGAACCGAGGCACCAAAGACACGGAAAGGCCACCCAGCACGGAAAACAAACAGCCATCCATGGAAACCAAGGAGCCAAGGCACGGAAACAGCCAACCGTGGAAACCAAGGAGCCAAGGTACGGAAACAGCCAACCATGGAAACTAAGGAGCCAAGGCACGATAACCCAACAGCCATCCACGGGAACCAAAGGGATAGCAAATGGTGGGAATGAACATCAATTTATGAGCTAAAAAGGCTCTCTACTATACATTAATGAGCTGATTCTAGTAGAGGACCTAAAAGCTCACCAAATTTATATTTCAAAATGTTTTGACCCCCCCCCCCCTTTGCCTACATCAAACTCCCCTACTTGAAGAACTTATCTCCTGATGAGACTTGAGTTTGCTTAGAAGGCGTTGCATCAAGAGACACCAAGGCTTGAGATTGCTCACTTGACACCAAGACTCAAATGAGAATATGACTCAAAACAAAACTTACATGACATCAAGACACACACGACTCATAAACCTAGGACTTCCTAACTTGCTCTGATACCAAATTGGTGCAATCAAAAATTTGGGAGAGGGACCCAAATTTTTTATCACAAAAGAAACAATGACTTCCTATATAAAAGAAACACACAAAATACCCAAAAGAACACAAATACGATAAACCCCAACTTTAAATAGTAAAATGAAAGACTTACAAACTTTGACTCTTACAAACGACGCTTACAACAAAAACATAAACTCTTAAAGTTGCTTTGCCTTGAGAAGAAGGATACAGGTGGAATGAAACTTGCGGAGAGATGAAAGAGGTTAGAAGCCCGAGAAGAAAGAGGAGAAGCTCGCAAGCTTTCCTAGAGGAGAAGGAAGAGAAGTTGGACAAAGCTCGCAAGCTTTTCCAAAAAACAAACCCGCAGGTTTCTTTCCAAAAATCACATCATAAACTTCCTAAAACAACCCAAAACATCTACTATTTATAGACATGAGAGCGGAATACAAACAGCCTCAAAAACCCTTCATATTCTTAATTAAATAAGGGAAATGAAAAGCCAACAGTCAACTCCAGGAAACAAAGCACCAAAGCCACGGAAAAGCCCCCCAAAAGTCACGGGAAAGCAGCCCAGGCGAAACCTGAAGAGGCAGCCGTGGGAACCAAGGAGCCAAGGCACGGAAAACAACCAACACTGGAAACCTAAAAGCCACCCATGGAAACTCATGGGATAAAGGCAGATTTTTAAAAGAAAAGAGGAGGAGAAGAGGCAAAATTAATGAGCTACTAATAAATTAATAAATGATCTAAAAACATAGCTCATAATGAGCTAACTCTTAATTCAATAAATGAACTAAAAACCAGCTCATAATGAGCTAAATCTTAGCTCAAAAATTAATGAGCTAGCAAGCTCAAGGGAAGTCAAAACCATTTTTTTTTTATTTGACCCCCCTTTGTCTACATCAGAGATTGACCATCCAAAAAGCTTCAACAGTACCAAATGCCACCACACAATCTTCTGCCTTCGCCAATGATTAAGTAATGGAGTATTTCTACCTTGAAACCAAATAATTAGAATGGATCCAAGATAAATTATGTATGCAAATAGTAAATTATAATCATCCAAATTATTAGTTTGTTCCGCATTTAAGTCGTGAGATGGAAAGATGATGGTTGATGAAATCAAACCACAAAATATGGTATTTTTGAGTTACCATACTAATTACTTTATTGTTGGCTAACGCAACTGAGTGGAAACTAGCATGAATTAGGTGAGTTTGTTTACTTTACAAGCAATGTTTGGTTGTGTGAGTGACAAACATTGCATGCCTATTGGATTTAATAAAAATATCACTACAACAATATAAAAGATGTGCTGATTGGTGTAATAGCTTCTTTTGTGACCTTCCACTTAAAAGCACTCAAGTAAAGAGGCCGGGCAGTTATAATGGCTTCAACACCAAAGAAGTGAAGAGCTCTAAGATCCTTGATGGAAAAACAATGGCCATAACATCAATCACTTGTTTGACAATGGATTGAGAGGCTGATGTTATCAATAAATCACTGGCATAGATCAAAACATAAATATAAACGATTTGTTAGCTTAGATGACTAATGATGGATCAGATAAGGATTTGATGAATCCAAGGCATAACATGAATGCCTTAAGTGATTTGATCAAGCACAGGATAATTTTTAAGGCCATAAAGAGAGCGACAAAATCAACACATGTTGAGGCTCAAATGCATCAACAAAACTCAGCGATCACGACATAAAACTTCATCGTAGAGAAGGCCATGAAGGAACACATTATCAACTACTAATTCAAGAATCGATCATTATTAAAAGATAGCAATGCTTAAGGCCTCTTGTATGGTCACAGGATTAATAATTGGGTTAATGTTTCAGTCTATGATACACCGACACTCTGCTTAAAGAGGGTATGCAGTGTCGGACACGGACACGTGTCTGACACTGCATGGACACGTGTCCGACACGGCATTGGAGTGTCGCAATTTAAAAAATTAAAATTAAAATCGGACATGCGTGTCCAACACGTGTTCGGTTATTAAATAATAAAATCGTCTGATTCGTTCTATTTATCCTTTTCCACGAACAAAAACCCTATTTTTCCGATCCACGAAAGAAATCTTCTAGGGCGGACCGAGTGAGCTCGCAGCCGACGCCAAACGTAGCCTGCTGCCTTTGCCTCCCGTTCCTTTGTCATTTCTGCTCGAGCCGAGCTCATCTTTCCCATTCTTCAGCCAAGCCGATTTCTGCGGTCAGCCGAGAAAAAGTTCACAATCAACGCCAAACAGAGCACCTGTTGCACGCAAGAGAACCAAGACATGTAAGTGGATTTCGCCATTTCTTCTCTTCATTATTGAAAAAAGCTATTGTACATGCTCGGTACCACTAGGTACATGCACGGTACCGCTAAGTACATGTTCGATACCGCTCAGTACTTGCTCGGTACCACTAGGTACATGCTCGGTACCACTCAGTACATGCTCGGTATTGCTCGGTACATGCTCGGTACCGCTAGATACATGCTCAGTATCGCTCGGTACATACTCGGTATTGCTCGGTATCTTTCCATACAAACAACTTACGAACTTTAAAAACAAAGATAACATGTTCCGGGAGAGCTGCCCTGGGAAACTCCAGCAGGGGCGCTGCCCCTTGACCCCTCTACCTGACCGGGCAGGTCGAACCCTGCCAGGGGGCAGCGGCCCCTTGGACCCCCGACAGATCGGTATATTATTGTATTCATGTTGTCTTATTAATGGGATATTTTGATTTTACTTCATATCAATTTAACTTGATGTATTCCTATGTATGATTGGTTTGTTACACCAACGTATTTTTAAGCAAAATGAACTCTGCTGCTGACGGGAGTGGATTAGGTGAAGGTTCAAAAGAGTCATCTGTAGAAATTGATAAGCCGTTATGGATTCATATTACAAAGTTAGGAAAAACGTTTGAAGGAGGAGGGAATGTATCATTCAAATGCAATTATTGTGATGGCACCTACAAATGATCTTATTCTATGGTGAAGGCACATCTACTTAAGATTTCTAGGCATGGAATTAAAATGTGTCCTAAGATTACTACGTCGCAGTTGATTTAATTGAACAGACAAGTTGATGAAGTTGATTCTAGGATCAAAAGAACACTCTCTAAAGAGATACATTTGCCATCTACTCATTGCACATCCCACACTTCTTCCTCATCTGTGAGTTGATCAAGCTTTATCATTTAGAAGTGAATGATATGAAACAAAAAAAAGAAAAGGAGTTGCCAATAGTCCTTTAGAGAAGGCTTTTAATTTGTAGCAGCGATAGGAATTGGATGGTGAAATAGTAATGATATTTTTTTCAGCAGGACTTCCTTTCAACTTTGCAAGGAATCCTCATTATAAAAATGCATTCATTTTTGCATGTAACAACAATCTTGCAGGATATGTTCCACATGGCTACAATGCATTAAGATTGAAATTATTGAAAAGGGAAAGAGCACATATTGAGATATTGCTTGAACCAACAAAATGAGTGTGGAAAGAAAAAGGTGTTAGTTTGGTGTGTGGTGGTTTGACAAATCCTCAAAAAAGACCCTTTATTAATTTCATGACTATTACAGGGAATTACCCAATGTTTATTAAAGCTATGAATTGTGAAAGAGAATACAAGGATAAATATTTCATTGCCAATTTGATTAAAGATGTGATAGTCATGATTGGGCCTTTAAATATTGTGCAGGTTATTACAAATAATGCACTGGTGTGTAGAGCTGCAGGATTATTAGTGGAGTAAACTTATTCATATATATTTTGGACACCCTGTGTTGTGCACACTTTAAATCTTGATCTAAAAATATTTGTGCAGCAAAGAATACAGAGGCTAATGAAATCATCAATGTTGAATGTCATTAAATAACAGTGATTGCAGATGATGTTATTCTGATCATAAAATTTATTATGAACTATTCGATGAGACTTTCAATGTTTAATGATTTCTCCCACTAGAGAATGTTAGCTGTTGCTGAAATTCGTTTTGTCTCTGTAATAATCATGTTGAGAAGATTCAAACAAATTAAAAATGCTCTTCAATCTATGGTGATTAGTGAGAAGTGGTCTTACTATTGAGAAGATGATGTTGGGAAGACAATGTATGTTAAAGAAATGGTCTTTAGATGATTTGTGGTGGGATAATGTATACTACATTTTGGTTTTTACTGATCCAATTTATGATATGTTGAGAGAGGTTGACACGGATAAATCATGCCTACATTTGACTTATGAGATGTGAGACTATATGTTAGCAAAAGTGAAAGAAATTATATACATACATGAAAGAAAGTCACATGAAGAAGACTCAAATTTTTGATGTGTTGTCTATACCATTCTTGAAGATAGTTGGAGCAAAAGCAACACACATTTGCATTGTTTGGATCATTCATTAAATCCAAGGTACAATTGTATTCATCTTTTAAATTAATTTAAATTTCTTGATAAATGAATATATAATTTTATATGCTTTGTATGATTTGAAGGTATTCAAGCAAAGAATGGCTTCAAGAAGACCCTCAACATGTCTCACCATAAAAAGATTTAAAAATTTCAAATATGAGAAAGATATGACTGAAAAGATATTTCCCAAATGATGAGAGAAGAAAAATTAATATAGAACTTGCAAAATTCTTTGTATATTTAGAGGATTTTGATGATCAAGAATCTTTCGTTAATAGATGGATGATATATCCAAAAATGTGGTGGTTGATTCATGGAGCTTCAGCACCACTTCTTCAAACAATAACAATAAAACTTCTTGGTCAAATATCATCATCTTCCTGTTGTGAGAGAAATTGGAGTACATACTCATTTATTCAATTAATGAAGAGGAATAAAATAACTCCACAACGTGCTAAATATTTAATTTATGTGCATACAAATCTTCGTCTTCTATCAAGGAAAATCCCACTTTATATGGCAGGTGATAATAAGATATGGAATGTTGCTGGAGATGGGTTCGAGTGCCTTGATGATATGAGATTATTGGAGGTTGCAAATCTTTCTCTAGATGAACCAGAGTTGGAAACAATGATATTCAATAATGATGATATAGAAGGTCATTAGGTCAAAGACCAACCTCTGAATCTAATTCTATCATTCTCTCTATTGAGTAGTTGGACCTTCATGTTGTACTAAATGATTTTTTGTTTATATTAGTGTGGTTATACTAAACATTTTTATATTATATGCTAAACAAGTTATCATGAAATTGATTTATTATTGATTGTCATTTTTAATATAATGTCCCCTTAATTTTTATATATTATATTAAAAAATTATTATGTCGTGTCCATGCCACACCCATGTCCTATATTTTTAAAAAATGCCATGTCCCGTGTCCGTGTCATGTCGTGTCGTGTCCGTGTCGCAGTGACCGTGTCGGTGCATCATAGGTTTTAGTATAATCTTTCTAGAGAATTGATGAAAGCCTTTGACTACTAAGAGATAGCAATCAATATTACCATCATGAATATGTATTATGTGAAACCACCATTTGCATCCAATAATACTATGATGAAGTTTGCATAGAACAAGATTCCAATTATTTTGAATGTGGGATTACATATCATCATACCTGGCATCTCTCCATTTGAAGGTTTTTTTTTTAGGGTGAGAGGGACAAAAGCGATTGGTAGAGGATATTTTGTGGTAGTGTATGAGAACTTTGCAAGATGTTATAAACCTTCATATCATGAGGTGAGTAATATTTATGGTATAATGAGAGAAGGAATCACACCATGGCGATGTCTCATGAGCTATGATGCACAAACATAGACACCGCAACACGGATACAACAAGACACGGACACGAGACACGCCAATTATTGAAAATATAGGACAGGACACGGTTTGGACACGGTATTACAGTTTTTTTATTTTAAAAATAGTGTATAAAAATTAAATAAGTATAATTTTAAAAATAATTTGAAAATAATACGTTATTTAACTAGTTTGAGCTTAAAATGATTAGTATTAGGATGTCGAGAGTCAGACGTCGATGCAGTTTATCAATCATCGAGAGAGGAGATGAAAATACCTTCATCGCCAAAGAGAAATGAAAATGAGAATATTCGATGAATGGGTATTAAGTAGAGACATTGATTTGGTGTTGTGGATAGGAAAAAAGAAATTTTGTTTAAATCCCGGCATCCCGCCTAATACAAGAAATTATTTATAAAAAAAAATCATAAAATATTTAAGATACATGTGCCAACCCCACGTAGTGGGATAAAGACTTGATGTTGTTGTGTCGGACATGCGTGTCTAATTTCTATTTAATATTTTTTTAATCAGACACATTTTCGACGTGTCTGACACATGTCGGAGGAGTGTCGGACGAGTGTCATGTCGGACACTGCACGCCTCTTTGAGGAGAAGTGTCGGTGCATCATAGCTCATGAGAATCTGAAGCCAAAATAGTCAAGGGGATCGTCAAGTGGTGAAGAATTTATGGCATGCAAAATGTCGAGTGGAGAGTTATGAGACATGGGGGTAGATTAACTTGATATGGATGTGAAGTGAATGGCAAGTTCATTGGTACATATTCAGAAATGGTTGCATTTTATTCATGAATCATTGGACAGCATGTTATAAAAAAGAATTCAATGTGGCAGGATTAGTGGGATTTAAGGTGGTATTTGGGGCATGAGAATATTGTGGATTTGGTGGGATATAAAAAATGACTGTAATAATGGGGTAATGGCAGCCCATTTAGAAAGAACGAAATTATTTATTTTTTCATTATCATGGAAAGTGGACAAAGAGGGAGAATGTGGTTCTGCAAAGTTCGCATGCCAAAAGAAAAGGGTTTGCTTATTTGTAGAATTGAAACAAATCTAAGCATTGTGAAGAGTAACAAAGAAAAATGCATAGCTTTGACTGTCAATCGAGTTTGTATTAGGTGTGTAGATTTAACCATGGATAAATAGACACCCTAAGCTTTTTAGTTTTAGATAGTTGATTATTTTATGAAAAAGGTACTCAATCGGAGTTTCGATGTCAAGAATGGATCTAGGTAAATGATTAATGAAGTAGACCACAACAAACAAAAATATAAAAGGTTTGAAATTGCAAACTCAAGTATTGAGGCATCTTTATTGTGAGACGAGGCGTATGACTCAATAATTTTGAGGTGCAAGCCTCAAAATTAAACCATTAAAAGGCAATTGGGAGTAATCCTCCTAATGACTCTAATAAGTAACATCATAAAAATTTGAGCTTGACTTGCTCCTAATAAAACAATAAAGAGTAATCTAAAAATGTTAGAGTAATATCATAAATAATGACAAAAAGTTTAAGCTAAACAAGTAAACATGTCTTAAAATAAATTAGTTATGACTTAGGACTCATAATTTAAAAGCCTCTCCCACTCCCATAACTTAAATGATCATTATTAGAATCATCATTGTAGTTGATTGTTTTCTTGCAATCACCCCCTCATCATCACATATATCAATAATTCAATATCCTCTCAATCTTCCTCATCATTCTAAATCTCAATCATTTTTCTCTTCAATATTCAATGAAATCAATAAGAATATTATTAAAAACAATGACAATATTTATTTTATATAATTTCTATTACATGAAATTTTAGACTTTTATTTTTTATTGCATGTCGAATTTGGTTTTCTTATTCCTTTCTCCATCAAAAAAGCCAACATTAAAATATTCTTATTGTAATTCAAAATGCTACTTCCGCTTTGGCTGTTAAATTTTAAAAAAATCAAAAGTAAAAAATCAACACCTTCTAAACCCTTAAATATTTGAGGTGTACCCTTCTTTCTCTCATTATGAGGTGTAGACACAAAGCGCCATCATGGGCGGATCCCCATTGTCTTGAGGGGGGCAAATGCCCCCCCTCAAAAAAAAAATTTAAAATTTTAGAGGGGATAGTTGGAATATTTTGGATATTTTGGGTATTTTGCCCCCTCTCAAAAAAATTTTTTGCACTCATTTTATCAATCATAAGCATCTTTACTCATCCCCCACAAAAAAAAAATTTTACCCACCCTGAAAAAAGAAGCTGGATTCGCCCCTGAGCGCCATGCAAGTGCCCCACCCTAAGATGTACCTCAAAGCGCACATCAAATTACGTAATTTTAATCATTGCATAAAACCAAATAGAGATGGGTAAACGAGCACCATGAAGGTGAACCCTGTTTCAATGTGTCGATGATGGTGCTTAGAAAAAGCAATGTGTTGAGGCGCGTCTAGAGTGAAGGGAGTTATACCAAGACATTCACATATATTTTTCAAATCTTGATATTTCATGCTACCATCTTTGTAAATTAGTCAGTAAGAGATTACATAATTCATCAACCATATATTTGAATTTGAGAAATTTGAAATAAACAAAAGATTTGTATGTCATGAAAAACAACCAAGAACATTTTCTAAAATGATAGACTAAGAGGATAAAATAATATATTCCATTTATAAAATGAATTAGACAGACGACATAAATTGGAATATGCCAAATATAATGGATAGCGACTTAATAGTCTAGAGACACCAAAAGGTAACATTTGACTTTTAATATATTGACATGAATCAAACCGGAGATTGAGTCAATTTTCATGGAGTTTATTATAAGACATGACACAATTTAAGAAGTTTGATGAAGGTTGACCAAGACAATCCAGCCAGTGATTGAGAGTTCTTTTGACACTGACACAAGGTTGCCTATTAGGTCTCCCTAATGCTTGACCACTTATATATGTTATTCTTGCTCCACTCTCATGTGAGAGGTGCCCATGAGGTTATATCCCTAATACAAAAAGAAGAATATTCAAACTCAATTATCATATAATATGATTCGCAAAATTAACATACATAGATCAAATTTTGTTCCATGATACGGGCACATACGACATTCACAAGTAAAAAGGACTTCAAAGAAGTAAAGAGTTAAGATTTGTCATTGTGTAATTTGAACGCATGGTACCAACACCAATGGCAATGTCATTATGACCTGTGTAAGGCTCATGAATAGGGCTGCAAGCGAACCAAAGGTTCGACGAGCTACTCGTCGTTCGGTTCGATTAAAGCTCGTTTGTGATCGTTTAATTAACTAAACAAACAAACTTGAACAATATTCTAAAATACTCGATTCTTAAATAAACAAACTTGAACACTAATGCGTTCGGCTCATTTATGTTCGCAAACGACATCATTTGAAGTTCGTGAACAAGCTCGACATTAAGCTCGATAAGAAGCTCGATTCATGTTCGATTTTGAACTCGTGACTAAGCTCAATAAAAATAATTAATATTTGACTATAAAATTAATAAATATAACTAATCATTGCCTTTGTTACATAGACAATTGTTTTTTATTATAAATGTGTTTGTTCATAGATATGTGTTCATGAACGTGTTTGTTTGATAGTTAAAAAAAAATTTGTTGAATATGTTCGCGAACAAGCTCAATAAGCACTAAACGAACGAACATGAACTGAACATGAACCGAACATGAACACTCATTAATTTAAATGAACCAAACATGAACACAAACAATAAAGCTCGAACAAACATGAATCAAACTTGAACAAGCTGATATTAAATGAACACAAACATGAACACTCACATACTCGGCTCGGCTCGTATCGTTTGCAGCCCTACTCATGAAGAAAGAGCCCATTCAAGTCAAATGTGATATGATGAGAAGCTTTGCAATCAATGATCTAGTTCAGTTGCGTGTCATTATTGTTGGTGGTAGTGTGATTGACTTTAGGAGGAATCAGAAGTTCCATTAAGCTCTTTTTCATGTAGCATTCACTTGCATTATATCCATGCTTGTCACAAAATTGGGATTCTTGTTTTGACACTCTTGTAATAAGTTTGTGTTAGACCGGTCCGCACGGGAACAGCATTTCGCAAACAGACGCGAGATCTCCGCCTCCTGCGGAGATAGGGCGGCCTGACCGCCAAGCTGAGCTTTTTAGGAAGCTTTTTTGAGGGTTTTGAGAGGGAAATTTTAATGTAGGGACTGTTTAGGGATTTCCTTTTGATTTCTATGCATTAAATAGTTAGTTTTACTAGGGTTAGGGCATCTTGAATTTGGCTGAAATTTGAGATATCTTAGAATTTAGGTTTCCTTTGGGCTCTAGCCACGTCTAGAGATTTGGGAGAGATCGATCCTCCGCTCGAATAGAGGATCAAGTGTATCTTGCTATTTTCCGTTTCGCTTTCAACAAGTAATACAAATTATCTACTATTTTTTGTAATTTTGTGTGGATTTTGTGGAGAAAGCTCACTGCTTTTCGAAGATTGATAGAAAATACTTGAGATCTTCAAGTGTTTCCTATCAAATTGGCATCAGAGCACGTCGATCGAAGGGGAACCAATGGCCGGAAGGAAAGTGAAAATTTTGGAGGGAGAACTTGGGCAACTCAAAGAAAATTTTGAGGAAAAGATTACTTATTTTCAAAGTCAGATTACATCCGTCAATGAAACGATGGAGGAAAAGTTCGCAATGGTGGAAGACTTGTTGAAGAAATAGCTTTAAGCCAAAACCAAACCGGTGACATCAAAAACAACGGAAACTACCAGCGGCCATGGAAGAGATGGGAACCCTAACACGTCTAGGGGAAGGGAAAAGCCAGAAGTGGAGATCCTGGAGGGAGAAGACGGAATGCCTCCTCTAAAATCACTTTCTAGGGAGGAGATGAGCATTGGCTACGCAAGAAGAGGTGCTGAATTTGTAAGGCGAGGGGATGATTTAGATCGCCGGGGTGCTGATTTTGAAAGAAGAATAGGGGATTTTGATGAATGGTTTGGGTATGATCGCCGAAGGGAAGATCGTGATAATTGGGGAGCACCTCCGCTTCGAGGAATGGGAGGTTATGGAAGATTTAGGGGAAATGATATGACCCGAGGGTGAGGAAACTGAAGATGTCAATCTTTGAGGGGGAGGATGCACACGGGTGGATCTACAAGGTAGAAAGATATTTCGTCGTCAATGGGCTGACAGAGGAGGAGAGATTGACGGCGGCAGGCATATGTTTAGAAGGGAAGGCTTTGTCTTGGTATCAATGGAGGGACATGCGACGACCCATACGAAGTTGGAGAGAGTTCAAGGATTGCTTGGTAGAATGTTTCCGAACTGACAGGGGAGGAGACTTCTACGAGCAGTTCTTTGCCTTGACACAGGAGGGTTAAGTGACGGAGTACTGGGACAAATTCGAGTGCCTTGCTAGACGATTGGACCGTCTTTCTAAAACAGTGCTAGAGTGAAACTTCATGAAGGAATTGACACCAGACATCCGAGCAGCGGTTAGAGTAATAAGGTCTCGTGGCTTGGAAGAGGCTATGGAGCTAGCTCAATTAGTAGAAGATCAGAAGCACCTGGAGGGAGAGACGGGAGGCGGCATCTCAGGAGACTCGTACAGGATGACCACCACTTTATTGAAATCCAAGGAGCCAACACCGAATACTCTTCGAGGGACTTTGAAGGAAAAGACTGCAGGAGGAAGACCTGGGGATAACTTCAAGAAGCTCATAGAAACAGAATTACAAGAGAAGAGGGCAAAGGAGCTTTGTTTTAGATGTGATGAGAGGTATACGCCGGGGCACAGGTGTAAGGACCGAACTCTACAGGTTCTTACCATTTGTGATGAAAAAAGAATGGAGGGTATCGTCTTTCCACCTTGCGTACAAGATGGATCTTTGAGAGGGGAGTATTGTTAGACCTGTCCAGTCGATTCGCACGGGACCGGCATTTTGCAAACCGACACGGGATCTCCGCCTCCTGTGGAGATCAGGCGGCCCGACCACCCAAGCGGAGCTTTTTAGGAAATTTTTTTGAGGGTTTTGAGAGGGAAATTTGAATGTAGGGACTGATTAGGGATTTCCTTTTGATTTATATGCATTAAATAGTTGGTTTTGCTAGGGTTAGGGCATCTTGAATTTGGCTAAAATTTGAGATCTCTTAGATTTTAGGTTTCCTTTGGGCTCTAGCTATGTCTAGAGATTTGGGAGAGATTAATCCTCCTCTCGAATAGAGGATCAAGTGTATCTTTCTATTTTCTGTTTCGCTTTCATCAAGTAATACAAATTATCTACTGTTTTTTGTGATTTTGTGTGAATTTTGTGGAGAAAGCTCACTTTTTTCGAAGATTGATAGAAAATACTTGAGATCTTCAAGTGTTTCCTATTAGTTTGATGCGTCAAGTTGATGATGATGTGTTGGATTTAAAACTTCTAGATTTGTTGTAATTTGGTCTTTTCTTTTGTATGAAATTAATTCTAATCGAAACGAGTTCACCTTAGCGAGCACGTCTTTTAAGAAACATATACAACCAACTTTTCATGGAGAGCTTTGAACGACATCGGCTACCCACTTGCACGAATGACTCAATTATTTTCTATAAATTTTGGCCTTATGTCATTTAGATAGTGGACAATGAGATCATTTCTTGCAGAACAACCCCAATAAGAGCCTTTCTATTAGGAATAATTCTAAGTGTTTGAAGGAATTTCGTGAAGCAATTTTCCTCACGAGTTCTTAAAGATAAGTTCTCTTTAAAAAAAAAGCACAAAACCATGAGCAATTCTCGTGTAACCTAATGAGTTTATCCCATAAAACAGAAGAAAACAGCATGGAGTTTCTCTTTTTTAGCACACACAATTGAATGCTCAAAAAGAAATTCGAAAATCTTTTTTTTTTTTTTTTGGTAGTGGAATTTCTAAAATACAATGGAGTTGCATACGTATATAGTTATAGAAGTCATCTTTAGGAAGTACATGTCAATATAGTTATATAGCTATCCATATATCACATCATTTAACACACATCACGAGATGATGTAGATGAGGCTAAGTAGGCTGATGGCAGTTCAAATAAATCTGTGAGCATGGAGTGAAGCAAAAGCTAGTTTTGTTGAACCCAATGGATGTGTTTTGGACTATGGATTTCAGCTCCATCTTGAGTGATAATGGGGGACCTGGATTTTCCAAGAGGGTCAATTGTTTGGAGTGAGTTTCAATGGTAACTAGGCAGGGTTAATGAACACAAGTTGCGATTGTTCTGAGGATTAAAGGAAAGCAATCAGATTAACAACTTTTTCAACTATGGTGTATAAAAAAAGTCATAGAGGAGGATCTGTTCGTTGGATTTTATAGGGCTTCAATACCATAACAAATGTCTTGAGTACATCATCTTTCATTGAGAGAATCAAAATCATATGCCGCTTTACATAGCATGCATGAAAAAGATTATAAGGCCAAGAACGGCAAGTGTTAATGTGGTGTAATAATAATATAGCAATACAGATCAGAATAGATTGATTTGTCACCTATTTATGGTGAGCACTCTGCACTGATTGAAAGAGATATTTCCTTAATAAAGCGATATCATAATTGATGGTCGAGATCAAGAGGTTCATTCAATTTATGGATCTTAGACCTTTGTGGCCTTCAACCATAATTGAATAAGGCTCAAGAGCAAGTGATTCCATGCTGGCTCCATATTAATTACTGGCCGCTTGTTCCATAGCACTTGCTGGTGTTAAAAACCTCCATTCAATGAAATCAGTGTACAGAGCTATCATATTAGTAGGAGATATGTTAAGGAATATTAGAGTGCTGGGTTCAATTCAACACCAGATACTGAAAAAAAAAGGATAGAAATACTAAGGCCATAACTAAAGGCTTAAGGTTTGGATTGGAAAATTCATTTGCCCACCAAATTATCATGTCCAACTTTAAACCCCCATTGTTTCACACTCCCTAACAATGTTGGACATAAATATTGAATATCGTAATTAGAAATGTGCAAAAGAAATCACTCCAACATACAATGAAATATTGGAAAATGGAGTCACTCAACTTGCTTGACATTGGAAAAAAAAAGCTCTGGGATACAACCTAGGAGAAGGAAGGTTTTCTGAAACCAAAGCTAACTTGATTAGTTCAAGCCATCTAAATGTACTTTGATACTACTTTTTTATGTCAGTAAGAACCATTTAAGGACCAAGGTTACCAATATATTAGTTGCCACATATTCAACCAACGGCTTAAGCCAATGGATGAAGAAAAACCATTGATTCATTTAATATCAATAACCACATTTTTAATTATTCAACGTGGCTAAGCACAATACTTTCACATGCTAATGTCCCTTTGCTCAAATCAATAGGCCCTAAAATTCTTGGAGAAATGTGATCATTAATGAAGACATTGATAGATGCGATCCTGATAAATACATAGATTTTTATTTTCCTAAAAGAAAATGTAGTGTGTGCAATGTGCATATTTGAAATAACAAATATGAATCAAACAAAAAGGGTGGGTATCATATCCACTTCAGCATTTATTGGTCCACATATGCTGTAATAAAATAAAATAAAAAGGTTCTAGGTACTTTTAAGTGTGCATTTCTCATTGGGTTTTACCTTTACTATTTATATTAGCAAAGAAACACATGGAAGACCCTTCAGGTTTATGAAGAGATGACGCACTAATAAATGCAATATAACATCCTCAGTGAGGAAAAGATGGTTATAGAAAATACCTCCGCAAGATTCTTACGTGTAACCATGACAATACCAGCTGAAAGGAACTGACACAGAATAGCAATGCAATTGAAAATAAGCACCGTCAACACAATTTCAAACCCAAAACGGGCCCCTCCCTCAACAGCAACCAACCATTTTCCAAGATCAATGTATGTCATAGATACTAAGATTGCAGGTCCAAGAGATGGAAAAATATGAGTTGTCGCACCTCCAAAACCTCCAATAGCCATGGCTGATTCTGGAATCAATTTATTATTTAGCAATAAACAGGCAGAAGATAGTCACAGCACTGCTGTTCAACGGAACTTATTTCAGAATCAATCTGAAAAAATTTCTGGCATTTCTGTATCTCCGCTTGCAACTCTAATAATAGCAGTTAAAACTGCGAACTAAACACTAATTCACCACTGGGATACATTGCAGATCACTCTGAACACCGAAAGCCTCTTCCTTTCCACTGAAATTAATAACATACATGAAGGTGCTCAGGATAATCGTCCCATTGCAAAAAGTTTCTACCATCGAAGTCTGAATAAGCTAATCCAAATGACATGAACACAAAAGATACGGTAATTAGGTGTTAGAAGCCCTTAACCAATCCTGATTTCCATGCTATGAAACATCCCACACATTATGGTATGAAGTTTAATAAGGAAGATCTGAATCCAGTTCCAAGTGCCGCAATCCAGTAAAGTTATGCACCAAAAAGTGACTGGTTCAATAAAATACAATACAGCTCCATCACGTTCCAACCCCGATGACAGGATCTCCAGGATCAGCAACTCCAATACACTACTTATTAAACAGTTGGGAAATGCCACAGCATTCTGCAACAAAAATAAAGCTTCTCAGGCAGCTCTAAGTAGCAAAAAAATGTGACAAGAAGAAGAAAGCAACACAAAAACAAGAAATGGATCAAACAAAACATGAAAATGATGATCATTAAAGAATTGAAAGTTCTGCTTTAAATGGAATAAAGTTTACTTCCAACATTAAGCATAAAAGGGAATCCGCTAAAAACCAATCAAAATAAGAAAACGCCGCCGGAAACATAGAAGAAAAAAGAAAATACCACAGCACAACCAATCACCCTCAAATCAGGGCCAATTCCACACCCAGAAACAAACAAACAAAAAAAAAAACCGCAACGAAAGCGTGATTTCTTAGCTGCCCACAAAAAAACCAAAATAAAAGCCCCAGAATATATAGACAGCATAAGATCCGTGATTTAAGCCGCCGCAACTGCTCTGGGGCAGCTCAGTCAACCCGAAACCCTGTCGATCATTTCTAAAATAGATTAGCATATAATCGGTAGCCGGTGAGCTACCAAAAACATCCTCAGCAAGGGAATCACCGTACAATACTTCCTAGAAGCTAGGAAAGTGGAATCCTGCAGTACATCAATCTGAAATCCTCGTCTCAAAACAGAGCCAAATAACGTGGAAGATTGCGACTGTGAGAAGACGAAGAGAGAGTAAGAAACAGAGAGAGATTGCCAGAAGCCGCCTTGCGACGGAATCCACCGACTGTCCTCCTTGAAAACGAAGAGAGAGAGAGAGAGAGAGAGAAGCTGCGGGAGCTGGAGAAGAGAGCGCAGTGGATGCTCCAGGCCTCCTTTTTTTTTCGGTGCTATAAATTATTTTTCTGCTTTAAAAAAAAACTCCCGTGTCATTTCTTTTTTCTTTTCAGGAAGAATCTGAAATTTTACCACTTTTTCTTATATTTTTAGTTGCTACCGGTCTTATTGACTTTGTAAGTTTAACGTGAACACGCGGCGGGACGATATTGGAGGCAGGTGGCTTTTACTGGTCCGTACGATCGTTTCCTGCTGTAATTGAGAAGGGGCCGAAGCGCGAGGGGCTGCATTAAGCCACGTGGCACGAAAAAATGGGGCATGTGCAGGTGCTGTTCGCTGCGATGAACTCTTTAGCTGCAATTCGAGACATCATGGTTCTACTGTACTTGGAAAAAAATTTTACCTACGTAATATTAGGACTACCTCATTACACATTCAACATTTGGATTTGTATTTGTATTAAACATTTAAACATCTAATTCATATCATTTACATTTAATTATTTTAAATAATATCAAATATGTGCAAATAATATCTTTTTTAACTTATTTTTAAATTTTCTCTTTGTGCGATCAAATTATTGTCCATCATCGGATTTCAAGATTATTTCATACTTCTTCAATAGCAATGAGGGCCTAAATTAATGAGAATTTCAAGGCTGTAGCACATATCGGGAGTCTCGGCAATGACCTTCATTACCAAGATCTCATTGTGACTTTTTTTCATATCGGGAGTCTTGGCAATGGCCTTCACTACCAAGAATCCTAATGTGCAATAAAGAATCCTAATGTGCAAGAAAAAATTAAAAATAAGAAGTTTTGTTATAAAAATTAGTTTAATTTTAAAAATTCTGATAATTGAGAAATATATAAAGTGGCTCGTAAGGATGCTAAGAAAGCAATATGCGATGCAAAGGCATTAGCTTTTAGTGATTTATATAATATATTAGATACTAAAAATGGAGAAAAATATATGTACAAGTTAGCCAAACAAAGAGATAGGAGTAGTAAGCATTTAGTTCAAGTGAAGTGTATTAAAGATGAAGATCAAAAAATACTTTTCTTAGAAGATGATATTCAACAAAGATGGATGAGATATTTTATTAATTTTTTTAATGAAAATTGTGAAAATAAGATTGACTATAGTGACCTTATTACCCTAGATGAAAATAAAGATTTATGTTTTTATCGGCGTATTAGTAAAACTGAAGTTAGAAAGGCTTTAAAGAAAATGAAGGGTGGAAAAGCTATTGGACCTGATGATATTCCAATAGAGGTGTGGAAATGCTTAGGAGATGAAGGAATTTCATGGCTTACTAAACTTTTTAATACTATTTTGAAGACTAAGAAGATGTCAGATGAGTGGAGAATGAGTGTGTTAGTTTCTATTTTTAAGAATAAAGGTGATGCACAAGATTGTGCAAATTATAGAGGTATTAAGTTAATGTGTCATACTTTAAAACTAGATTGCGGCGTGATACTAATGTTTCTCAAAATCAATTTGGATTCATGCCGGGTAGGTCGACTATGGAAGCCATACATTTATTAAGAGGTTTGATGGAGAATATAGAGAAAATAAGGAGGATCTACATATGATATTTATTGATTTAAAAAAAGCATATGATAAAGTTCCAAGAGAAGTGGTATGGAGAGTTCTTGAAAAGAAATGAGTCAATAATGCTTATATTTAAATCATTAAATATATGTATGCAGGAGCTATTACTTGTGTTCAAACACAAGGTAGATTGACCAAGTATTTCCCTATTTCGGTTGGGTTACATCAAGGATCAGCCATAAAGCCCATATCTTTTTGCTTTAGTCATGGATGTTCTCACTAGACATTTGCAAGAGGATGTACCTTGGTGTATTCTTTTTGCTGATGATATTCTTCTTGTTGATAAGACTAGAGAGGGAGTTGAAGGTAAACTTGAATTATGGAGGTCAACCTTAGAGTCTAAAGGTTTTCACTTGAGTAGATCTAAAACGGAATATATGGAGTGTAATTTTAGTAGTAATAGACCTAGTGAGAGGATTGTGACTTTGGGCGATCAAGTCATTAATAAGAGTACACGTTTTAGATATCTTGGATCTATTGTTCAGAGTGATGGTGAAATATATGGGGATATTATCAGCAGAATTCAAGTTGGATGGTTGAAGTGGAGGAATGCATCGGGCTTGTTATGTGATAGAAATGTACCCCTCAAACTTAAGGGAAAATTCTATAAGATGGTAGTGAGGCCTGCAATGCTTTATGGTGCCGAATGTTGGCCTTTAAAAGAGAAGCATAATACTAAGTTAAGTGTGGCAGAGATGAGGATGCTCAGGTGGATGAGTGGCTTTACCCTTAGAGATAGGATATGAAATGAGCATATACGTGAAAAAGGTTGGAGTAGCTCCAGTAGAAGATAAGATTAGAGAAAGTCGCCTTAGATGGTTTGGTCACATAAAACGGCGGCCTTGCGATGACCCAGTTAGGAGAGTAGAGGTATTAGATTTGACTTATGTTAAGAAAGGCAGGGGTAGACCTAAAAAGACTTGGTTAGAAAATATTAGGAATGACCTTTCTTTATTAGATTTAAACGAGAATTTGACTTTTAATAGGACACAATGGATAAAAAGGATTCATGTAGCCGACCCCACGTAGTGGGATAAAGACTTGATGTTGTTGTTGTTGTTGTTAATAAATTGCTCGTCCTTCCACAATGAGATTATTTATGAGTAGAAGAATCAAATAGTATATGATTCTTCTAGGTGATCAATAGCTCATCCTCAACTCAATATTCAATTTGTATCATGTTTTAAAAAACTATAAATAGGGGTGTCAATATTTGGCATGACCCGAAAATCCGACTCGAACCCGACACAAAAATTTTGAACTTTCTAACCCGAACTTGAAATGGGTCGGATTCAGGACCTGATTTTCGACCCGTTTTAAATTTCGTGTCGGGTTCGGGTTGACCCAAAAACTCGAAATTGATCTGATTTTGACCTGTAATACTTCACAGCTAGCGAACTCGAATAGCAACACGAGTGAACTCCCGTCCGACCGGAAGGGAGCGTCGTCCAAAGAGTGAAGTCGAACAGCAACAAACTCTCGTCGTTGCTTCAGATAAAAATGTTACAACTTGTGATCCAACAAGAAGGAAACGTCGTCCAAGGAGTAAAGTCGAACAACAGTGAACTCCCCTCGTTTCTTCCGATCAAAATGTTGCAGCTTCCTATCCAACCAGGGAATGTCGTCCAAGGAGTGAAGTCGAACAGCAATGAAGGAGCCAGTGAGCGAACTCCTGTCCGACTAGAAGGGAACGTTGTCCAAGGAGCAAAGTCGAAGTGTATAAGAGCAGCAAACTCCTGTTATTGCTTCTGATCAAAATGTTGCAACTTTTGATTCAACCGGAAGGGAACGTAGTCCAATGAGTAAAGTCGAATAGCAGCGAAGGAGCCAGTGTATCGAGCAAACTCCTGTCGTTCTTCCGATCAAAATGTTGTGGGTTAGGTTCGGGTTGATCCGAATCCGAAGCCGGTCGGGTTAGGGTCCGAAAAACCAACCCATTTGCAAAACCAGGTCTGGTTCGGGTCGGGTCAAATAGTGTCGGGTCAATTATGGGTTAGACCCGATCCTGACTCGTGACCCGATTTTGACAACCCTAACTATAAATAACTTCCCTTGCCTTTAGAAGTGTGATCATCCATTTTTTGAAACATTTGCTTCCTTTCTCCTAGAGCAATGGACCATGCTAAGAGGTTTTCCATCAAAAAAAAGTGCAATGATGCTAGTGCAAATAAATAAGGATAGTATGGTTAGGAGGGACAAGAAAAATACTTTGTTATTCCTCTTTTGAAAAGGATAATGGAGGAATTTGATGAGTGTAGGAAGAACAAAACTTTGTGTAGATCCCCACCGACAATCTTCTTGGCAAGTCCTCCACCATTAAAGTCGTCAGTGGCAATTTTTCTCTATTAAGCTCATATGGATAAAGATGATCGATGAGGAAGTTGTATGCTAAGTATGTCAAAACATCAAGTTAGGGGCCCTCTACCAAGGATGATCAATTGGTTTATTCTCTTTCCACTTAGTGATGCTTAAAGGGGGTCAAAAGGGGTTGAGGTTGTAGTTACCTAGAAAGCTGAGGTCATGGTTAAAGACTCCCTTGAGATGTTGATTTTCCAATATTAGAGTCTATAGTTCCACCATCATATGTTGTACCAAGTTATCTAATTAGTAAAGAGTTGTATTATAATGTGTCAGCTTCTTAGCATTCCTTAATGTTGGCTTCCCCGTCTTTTTGAGATATTAATGTATATTCCATCTATTAAGGAGGTATCATTGCATGTGGGTGATGTCACAACCCGACACGACATAATCATTATATTGGATAGGTCATATTGTGTTTGATTCATGAGAAGTAATACCCAAGGTTTTCAATGGTGGAAAATATTCTATATAAACATAATTGAAAGTGCTTATAGCACACCAAGTGTCACGCCTCGAGATCTTTACAAATTTAAAATAAAATGAAAAAGACAAGTGTTGACAAATTTAAAATAAAATGAAAAAGAGCGACATAATGGAATAAAAAAAGAAGAAATAGAAAATTGACGTAGCTCTTTGCTACCATAACTCCAGTTTGGCAATCCAATCAATAGAAAGACGATGAAACAAAAAAAAAATTGGACGTATTTCACTTTTGTTTACTCGCAATATTCCTTCGTCCCACGCATATAGCCCAATCATCCAAGCTCTTCATGTGTGCAAATCCCTCAGGGTAGTCCAATATGATCAACCACTTGATTGGCCCTGTTTGTGGGGAAATTATTAGGTTCAGACGTCAGACACATTTTACCGTCCAAAGATAAATCAGGTGCAGCCACGTTATCCAGTACCGAACCGAGCTCAGTACCGATTAGGGGGTGATGTGGCTCATTTTCATTGAGCTTTAGATGACGTCCGGTATCCGAACCAAATAATTTCCTTATCTTTATAGCTCAACCCTCGAAGCCTACGCTCCTCCCGTTTGGACGAAGCACGCTTTCTCGTGCAATTTCATCGTCGATTGAACACCAAGAAACACCCTATATATGTTGATTATGCCTTTTGCATGAGCCGTGATTCCTGTCTCTGCCAACCTGTACATGTTCGTCCTACACCCGACGATCTCCCATTCCTGTCGACCATTCATGCCTACCAGCTGATCCAATTCCCACAACCCGATAACCCGTTTCTTAACGAATGCTTCATCCGTCTAATTATTCCAAATCCTTTTTTCCTTTCTACTTGTCCGTGCATGTCACTCAAACAAAGCAATGCTTTTTATCTAGTTTTTTTGTCTCTAATTCAAAGACAGTGATAATAATGATTTTTTTTTACTGTGATAATAATTATCTATAAATATATCTATCAGTTCGCACAAAGTAATGACGGCAACTAGTAATCTAAGTAATTAAAATAAAATTCTTGTATAATAGCAAATCAGTATCTGATTTTGAAATCGCTATGCCATTGATCTTAGATCTGGCTAGTAGTGCACAAACTGAAACCCTCGCACCGCTGATCATCGATCCAGCTGGGAAGATGCTAAATTCAAGACCTCGTGTTATTGATTTTAGATGTGGCCGAGATGATTTAAAATAGAAGGCCTCGCACCGTCAATCTTAGATTCAAACGGGATGATTTCAACTCATAGATCTCATGATATTGATCTTAGAACCAGCTCGGAAATCAATAGTAAGTGATATCGATCTCGACCTCTCCTCACAAGGAGGGGATGTCCAGAGGCTGCGGAAATCATTCAAGGAGGCTACCAAATTTGCTAAAAGAAACATTTTTTTGTTTAAAAATTAGAGAGCGATGATTAATCAATTAATTAACAAAATTTTGGTTAATTAATTAATTTGGAATTAAACATTAATTAATTGGTTAATTCAATTAATTGATTAATTAGATTTTCAAATATAAATTACAAATTAATTGATTAGTTAATTAAATCAATTAATTATAAATAAAATAAAAATTAATATATATTTTAATTAACTAAATGATTAATCAACTAATTTAAATTAAAAATAAAATCTCATTTAATAATTAGTTAATCCAGTTTAAATTAAATTTAAAATGTGATTAATTAATCAATCAATTAAGATTTTAATTAATTAAAATTTTAATAAATAAATTAATTCTTTAAATTTCATTGGAGCACAGTTAAAAATATATATATGGGAAGAGTTGCTCTAGTTTAAATGGCATATCTTAAAAAGAATTATTTAATTAATCAAAATGTGAAAGCGAATCGCAATAATCAACCTAAGTACAAACTCACACCATTTAAAAACCAAACTCCTAAAACTAAAACACTAAACCCTCAAACACAAAACTCTTAAGCTCTCAAAAAAAAAAAAAAAAAAAAAAAAAAAAAAAAACCCTAAAACTCTTCAAACCAAGGCTCCTATACAGACACCAAAGCTCTTGTGTAAGTTCTCCAAACAAACCCCAAAGCTCTGTGCAAACTCCAACATAGCATGAACTCATGCAAACAAAAATCAGTATGGTCAACAAAACTGCAGTGCTAAAGCTAAATTGTAACTAAAAACACTATTGAAGTAGGAAAAAGAAACGGATACAATAAGAAATACTAGTGACGAGCTAGTAAAAAAGTGTAAACTAAACTCACCGTTGTCTAAAACCAAAAGAGCTACTTCTAATAGAAGCAGTTAGACTCACTTCTTAAACAAATTGGGTCACATCCAAGTGAAACAATAAGACCCACATTTAATCAACATGCTAGGAAAACTTCTATCTTATAGAGTGAGACGGGTACTTAACTATGAAGGCTTACGCTTAGAGGAAGTAAGGATTTAGATTTAATTGAACCTTGATACTATCATAAAGGGAAATTTGGTTAACTACAATCTGCCTTAAGAAAAATTTAATCCCGAGGCACCTTTTTTTTTTAGCAAATAACAAGTAAGTTCTGCAACAGGACATACCGGCAAAATTGGCTCTAAGGCCTTCGAATCCTAACTTCTCCTCTTCTCTCACTCTCCATTTCTCTCAAATTCATTTATGTTCTCTGGCTTGAGAAATGAGAAAAATGAAATAAAAAATGAATTAAGAAATAAGGAAAATGAAATAAAAAAATGAAAAAGCTTTTGTAAAGATCTATGGTGCCTTAAGATATTTTTATTATAAATAATAATATAATATTATTATATTTATATAATTCATTCAATTTTTAGTATAAAATTCATATAAATTTTTTTGCGGATTTAAAAATTATAAACAAATATTCATAAAATAGTTCTTCATTTTTAGAACATTTTGGTGAAATCGATTTTGCAAAATTGACAACCAAATTGTGTCAAAATCCTCACTTGTACAGATAAGTGTTAATTTCTTAAGAATTTACATCAATGACAAAAAAATAGTGCAATTAAAGAACTATAAATATATATTATTGCTAAGATGATTTATGATTTAGACTTATAATAACTCCTTAAAAAAATATTGATTTAAAATATGAGTTGTTACACTAAGAGAGGGAGGTAAATTGGTTCTTTTAAAAACTTTTTTGAGCATTCGTCTTAAAAATAAAATAATTTAAAAACAAAGACTAAAACAAAAAAAATATTTTATTTTATTTTGATTTTGTTAAAAATAATTTTGCAAAACAAATTTATTGAATACAAATTATATATATATATATATATATATATATATATATATATATATATATATATATATATATATATATATATATATATATATATATATATATATATATATATATATATATATATATATATATATATTTTTTTTTTTTTTTTCTTTACGAATTTTCAAAATAAGATTCAACCAATGATTATTTACAAAAATGCCTCTTTTTCTAATATAACCAAATCAACACCCGTGTACAATAAAAATAAATTATAGGAAAAACAAAGTGTGAAAAAGTAAGACAATGCAAATGGAGGTTTATAACGATTTGGTCAAATTGACATTCTCCCGCTCCCCAAAAGTCCTCTTTGGGATTTGCATTATACATATCGCTCCTTTAGAACATAGCTAGGCAAAGAAACCATTCTCCCTTGACCAGGCAGAGAATCACCCTTACAGACTCTTCACACCCTAAGAATCTCCTCCTCTATCCTTAGCCCGATAGAGCTTTCGTCCCTCCTTTCACCTACAAGCCAAAAGAGATGTCAATCTCTCCTCTCACCTCCTTAGCCCGGTGGAGATACTAAAACTTCTTTCACCCTTAAGCCCATCAAAGATGCCAAAATCTCCTTTCGCTTCCATAGCCGACAAAGATGCCTCTCATAGCCTCCTCAGTTAGTGAGAGTATTTTGCTCCAAAGACTCTCCCTCTAAGAGCTCTCCTCCAAGAGTTCCACACGAATAAAAACTATAGGACCCAAGGTGCAGGTCAGCTAGAGAAACTGTGTAAACTTCTCACACTTCCTTAACACCCTCAAAGCTATTCTTACTCTATAAACTTCATTTCCTCTCTCTCTCTCTCTCTCTCTCTCTCTCTCTCTCTCTCTCTCTCTCTCTCTCTCTCTCTCTCTCTCTCTGCTTTATGGATTCTCTCCAAGCTCACTCACAGAAGGAAGACTTCTTAGACACCAAAAAACATGTTATCTCAAGTCACAAACAAATTTATAAAGTGGGCTTTCAAAATCCTAATTTTTAATTAAATCGCCTCTGATCGTACATTACAATTGTTAGATCATATAATATGATTACTTCAATGCCTTCAAATATTGTCTTGTACGATTAGAATTATCTAGCACGATTAGTTTAAATTGAAAATCAGATCGTACATGATGAATCAAAGTTCATTCAGAGAGCTCATGGGTGGATCATATTGTATCATACAATATGATCTGTAATAGATATAATTATATTCTTTAATTATTGGACTTAAATTATGCAAGTATAATTAAATATCTAACAATACAAAGTATTTTTTATAAAGTATAATAAGTTTAATTTTCAATTTTCAAATTTACCTATTTAAGGTAACCATGATTCAACAATGGAATTTCTTAATATAATGATCGACCAGTATGATGTATAGATCATATAGTACGATTAATTATATGTCAATTTTAATTAATCTCACTTAATTAAATATTTTAATAAATTTTTAATTAAACATATCATATAATAGGATTTGGACCATACAGTACAATTAATAGAAAAATTCAAGAATTCAATTTTATCCCCCTTTATGTGTATGAACAGTTTCTAAGTCAACATACGCCTAATACAAAAATAAACTCCAAAAAATAAAAAATACATACTCTGTAACATATAAACTGACTTTTACCCTCACACTACACTGTCTTGTGTTTGTTTTTAATCTTTGTTTAATGTATATTGTACCTAAAATATTAGTGGTACACAAAAATAAATATTCAAAATGTGATGCAATAATAAGTAAATAAAATATCAATAATATTTGTAATCATCAAAATATATGGTCAGGTTCTCGTATTACAACTAAGATAATAACACATAGAAGCTAGCAACTTTAAAATAGCAAAAATAAAATCATCACATTCTTTTTACTTTAAATCACATGGTCATATAATAAAAAAAAATATTCATTTATAATAATCATGGTTCCAATCACTATCATCATCAATACATCTCATGACTAAAAAAAAAATAGAAAACATACCTATAATTCCTTGCCTTTGACCTCCATCTATTCAACTCTTTCATTTCCAATGCAAAAGAACCTAAAAATTTATCATTGGTCGAAAATGAGATTCTTCACATAAGAAAACCTCAATTGGATAAGAAAATCAAGCTTTCCATCAACCTGAGATCACATATCTAAAATGATCGATACTTTTAAATGAGCAATTTACTTTTTCTTGAATCTTTCTGGTTTGGGTATGATGCATAACACTGGCAAGGTTTAAGAAAATTAGAGACAATCTTCTAATTTGGCATTGTTAAAACCATTCCTCATTTGTTTCAATAATATCAAATCTAAGATGAAAATTTGGCTAAAGTAAAATTAAGAATCTTTAACTTAGTAAGGCAGCTCACCATAAGGATTGAGTTTAAAGACTATGATTAAAAAGTATGTGTAAAGTTTAAGTCGACTCTCTACCTAACATCCTTACAACTCAATTAAATTTCTCAATTTTATATACAAGAGATCTACAAAGCCAATAAATATTAAGTTTAATGATAGGTATGTCGATCAAATGGCACAACTATTTA
Source organism: Dendrobium huoshanense (assembly GCA_016618105.1). Taxonomy (NCBI): domain Eukaryota; kingdom Viridiplantae; phylum Streptophyta; class Magnoliopsida; order Asparagales; family Orchidaceae; genus Dendrobium; species Dendrobium huoshanense. Next base: position 22,342,977 of record CM028352.1, on the reverse strand, counting down.
AAGATACTTTAAGATCAATTAGCAACTCTTAAAGATAGCTCAAGCTTCAAATATTTTTAGCAATTGATGAGAACCTTTTGAAGTGCTATTTAAATTCAAATACAAATACAATAATGAATTTGATAAATTTGGATATGACCAATAACAATTTGGATTCGAAAGTTTGACTTGTACTAACATGGTCTTGCATAATAGTCAATCTAGAGATTAATGATTTAGAACTTTTTACTGAGATATTGATCATGGTTTCAAGATCAAATCTTTTTAAGATGATGGAATTAGCTTCGCATAGACCTCTTGAAAGAAAATTTATTTATTAAATTCGATTTCCTTCCAAGAAGATAAAAGTATCTTCTTAAAGATCTCATTGATGGTAAATATGTTGAAAACTACTAGGTTTAATAATTGGACAAACAAATTTTTTATAAAATTATCCTTAATATCTTGTAATATTATTAAATTTGGTTTATTGAAAAGTACTTTAAATATATTGGCACCAATTCTTGGGTTCATAAATTCAAATCAATTTTGAACTTGAATCCAATCAAATATCCCTAATTAGAGATTTTTAGAGAATTTAAATGTTTGTTCTCAACAAACTTTAATCTATATATAATTATGATTTGGTTTACTTAAGTTTTAATGATTTAAACCCATTCATGTGAAACATTCTACATTTTTTACTTTACGGCAAATCTTTCACATGCACAAATACATCAAGACAATGTTAGATTTATTTTTTTAAAAAATATATTATAAGCATATAATAATGGCATTTCAAATATATAGAAAATGCAAAATTTGCATTATAATATTATCACATAGTTAATTTTCTTTGATAATAGCCAGACTAATAAGAGTTGCTTTATTGAGATAATGTTGAAGCATAATATATGTTAATATGTCACCCACCCATCAATAGAGGGCATTAAATGAGAACCATCACAATCCACCAATGGATAAGATCCACCTTTGTAGACTATTTCAATTATGAATGGGGCATCCCAAATTTTTCAAACTAGGCCATCATATATAGAATAAGTAATAGTTCTCTAACAATAAATATTTAAAGCTTAACAAATTTATCACAAACTGTAGTCATGTTATCCTAAGAAGGTAGCTAGATTTCCAAAGAAAGTACTACCTTAAACCCAAAAGTCAAAATATATGGAGTTGATTGTACAAAAGTCCTTTAAGTGGATTTGTATACCTAGAGAGCTTCTATAATTTTTTATCATGTCATTATTCTTTTATTAGTACATAAAATTTTATTTAAGAGATTAACCATAATTTAATCTCTTAGAATGAAACTACTTTTTCCCATTTCAATAAATAATTAATTATAGTCAATATAAATATATGCCCTTATAATAAGGATTTCTTGGACCCACAACATTAGTCCCCCAATATTCAAAAGGCCAAAATGTTTTTATTGGGTGTAGAAATTTGAGATTAATGTAGGATTAAATTATGTATCTAGAATTAATGATATATCTTGGAGAATTCTGATATAGTTGACTAATTATAACCAATCCATTTACTTTTTAATTACATTTTTAGAGTAGATTTATAGGACCTCTATAGGCCTTTGTGTACTTCACTCAAGACCTTGAGCCTCATTTTGTTAATAAAATATGACCATATTTCATTGCATGAGATATGGTATAATAAGATCTAATTAATTTAAGTGTAGAGTATTGCTCTATTTTGTAAAAGTTATTAGAGAATGATAATAAAATTTCCTTGATTTTAAAATTTAATGATAACCTGACAATAATCAAAATTTTTACATGATTAAAAACTCATTAATGACATGTAAATAACGCTTATGGAAATTCCTGCATGCATAAAATTCTATATATATAGTAGTGTTGTGGCACTATGCATATGAGCATAGTAGCACTATAACGCCTTAGATTAAAATTTAGAAGAATTATCTATTTATTATTTTAAGAATATATTAGAGCTTTTACAAATCATTAATATAAATAAAAAACACAAAAAGTAACTAAAATTAGGGGTGTCAATATTTGACACGACACGAAAACCCGACCCGGAAAATCCGGGTTGAACCCGACCCGATTTATAAACGGGTTGGGTTCCAGAAATTGATCCGTTTAAAAAACGGGTCGGGTTTGAGTTGACCCGACGGGTTGCCGGGTCAACCCGCGAACCCGTTTAATTAAAAAAATTTCGAATCCCGCCTCTGCCCGCTGCCCGCGCTGCCCCCGCGCCCGCGTGCCTAGTGCGCCTGACCGCGCGCGCCCGCGTACCTGCGCCTGACCGCGCCCAGCGAGCCCAGCATGCCTACGCCCGCGTGCTCGCGTGCCCGCGCTCGACCGCGTGCCCAACGCGCTCAGCGCCCGCGTGCCCAGCCCGATCGCGCCCGCGCTCGCGTCCGCCCTGCTTGACTCTGCTCCTGCCATCCGCCTGCCGCCGTTCCGGCGCCGGCAAACCCAAAACTGGGTCGGGTCGGGTCAACCCGGCAACCCGCCGGGTCGGGTCCGGGTTTGGATTTCTGACCCGTTTGTCTACCCGAGTCGGGTTAGGGTCGACCCGTTTGAACCCAGGTCAGTTCCGGGTTCGACCCGAACCCGACCCGTGACCCGAAATTGACACCCCTAACTAAAATCATATACATCAATATATTTTATTATTTATTCACTCAAAATATTATTTACACTAAGCAGAGGATCACTACAATCATTAATCTATCACAAGCTCATGACTACAAAATGATAAAAGAAAATACATAATAAAATTAAAAAAAAAATTGAAGATCTCTGTTAACTTCACTCCAACTGGTCATAATCCTTCCCTGACATGAAATCATTAAAATCCATGTAATAAGCTCAAAAGCCCAACAATAATTTAAAACTCACTAAAGCTTTAAATGCAATGACTAAAAAATCAATATGATATGATCAGTCTAATATAATCAATAGGAGTCAATGTAGTTAATGACTAAATATTATCAATAAAACTCAAAATGATCAATAATAAAAGTAGGGAATCATTATAATGAATCTAAAAATTAATAATTATTATAAAATTCAATAATTTGATAAAATAATGGTGAATAAATCATTCATAGATTACTAAAAGAATCTATTTTATATATTCATATGCATCATTTGTTTATGTATTATCAATGTATCTAATACTATCAATGATATTAATGTATCTGTCAATGTCATTAGTTATCAATGTATGCATTCATCAATAATTGATTTAGCAAGGAATGACATCCAACATTAAAATGATATTTTCAACATTTTTACATCAACTGATTCCTAGTTGGATATCAATCATATCAATTATTATTTATCCAATTAATCAATTATTATTATAGGTGGCTTCATTAGATCAATAAATAATCGTCACTCTCTGCCCGTTGGCGTACGTAATTGATCATATGTTACATGTTACAACTGAAATAGCACCATAAATTATCTCGAAAGAAAATCCCATTAGCTCACCCTCATGTGCAAGGTATTATTTTTTAATGTTTAACCCATTTTAAAGTGTTAACAACCAGCCTTTTTTGCTTATCACTACATGAAAATCACCCATTTATAGCTGCATTTTTTGGCGAAAATTGAGCATTTTCCTGTGATTTTCTAATTTACCTGCGAAAAAAATTCCGTCGGTAAAAACCATGTAGGAAAATAAATTCCAGCGGCCATTTTCGGTGGCAAATAATTCTGGCGGCTTTTCGGCGAACTTAAACCGCCGGTCAAATTAAAAATAAAAAAATTAAAAAAAAAACCCCGCTCCCGCCAACCAGCCCGGTAACCGTTTGCGGTGGCCCACCAGTGCCCCGCTCCAGCCAGCCCATGAGTACTCGTTTGTACGGGGGTTGCGCTAGCCCGTGTGTGCACTCGCGTGTGTGCGGGGGCCAAGCCATCCCGTGTGCGCTCGTGTGCGCCCGCTCCCACGTTTGTCATGGGATTCGAACAGCGGTCGGTTGGGAGAAATCTCAAACAACCAACCGAATTGTTGGACATGCAAATACATTTTTAATATCAATTTTTTATTTAAATTATATTCAAACCGAAAATCAAGTAGTTTTTAATTATACTAAAAAGTGAAACAAATTAATTTAAAATAAAAATTGATAATTAATATAAAATAAAAATTAACTAACTAATTAAATTTAAAATGAAAATGAATTAAATAATTAAAATAATTTTTAATACTTTTTGTTAAATCATTTAAATAGTTAAAATTTTAATAATTTTAATTAAATTTTAAAATTCCACCGAAAAATTGAAAAAGTCGCCGGAAAATTCCGTGCGAAAGAAACCATCGGAAAATTTTGTCAAAAAATTCTTTTCATTATTTTCCGTCGGAAAAGTGCCGGAAAGCAGCCATAAAAGTTACCGCCGAAAAATTCCGCTAGAAATTAGTGATTTTTCTATAGTGTATGCAAATGCCACAATTAAACTACAATAGGAAATCATCAATTCTATTCAATACAATAAAATATATATATAATAATCAAAATTATTAAAAACTAAAATGAGATTTGAGTTACATACAATAAATAAAAGAAATTTTTAAACAAAATTGACATATGAAAAACACCAAACAAACTTCTCTATCTTCCCTCTCTCTTCTTTGGTAAGGAGTGATGTTGAAATTTAGATTTCTTATTTTAAAAAAATTATTTTAAAAATTTATATATTTTCATGCACTATCTTCTTTGTATTATTAGCCATGGCTGTGAGAGTACAACAGTGCTAAGAGCTCCACTACGACTCCTTCTCCTCTGTTGTATAATAACTTGGTGCAACACTATAATGTTGTCTCGAGTGCTGTGGTGTTGGATTAGAGAAATATTTTTATATCTAAAATCACTATCCTATATTTAAACACCCAAGCCATACCCTAAAACTCCATTCTTTGATTCCTTCACCATGAAGGAGAGAAAGAATAGAAAGAAGAGAAGGCAGAGAGGAAGAGGAGAGAAAAGAGAAAGAAAGCTACTTTGAAGCCTTTTCTATCCATTGTCCTAGTTTTAAAAGTTGCTCTAATTGTGGCTTGCAACATGCTTCTCATTTTACCCTGTTATTGGTATAAGGTTTTGTTAAAAGCGTAGGAGTATTTGAGGATTCCTTCATTTGAATATAGAAATATGAATCCAATTCCTATTCTACATATAAGAATTTATTTCAAATATATTTAACTTAATAAAAGATGCATCATCAAAGTATAAATCCTATTCTAAGATTTTAAAAATCAAACTTTCTTGTCCAATAAATTATTATTTAAAGGAGAATTAATTGATATATGATGTGTAACACAAAAAATCAACTAAAGCATATCCTCGGACCAATTTACTGAGTGTTGACCTCACTTTTAGTTGAGGTCATTTGACCCATAGTCAACCATGTTATTCAATCAACCACTTGATTTATAGATCCTTGATGCATAATCATTAGCTTATAATCATCCAACCCAATCATTCAATCATCTCCAAACAACCATTCAATCTACACCCTAGTACACTTCAATCATCCATGATCAATAATCAATCAATCAATCAATATATACTCTATAATCACAATCAACCCTACAATTAACATACACTAATCAAGCTTCAATCATTCATGGGTATCCAATTACATAGATCAACCATTACACCTACAATCAACATACACTAAGCTATAAGCACCTGGATAATTACATCATTGCATTGTAATTAGGAAGCTCAGTGCACTGGCCTTTGAAACTCAATCATGACTCAAGTCCTTTCACTAGGAGTCAATCAAAGTAGATCATTCATCATAGAACTTCTTAACCATCAACTAATCTATCACACCTAGTTGGCTAGCTCAAGCTAGCCCCATTGATCATACACACCATATACACTCAATTAAACCCCAAATGAATCCTAATCTTCACCAAACTCCTATTATCACTCTAACCTAGTCAATAGTTAACTTGGTAAAGTATACCCATGCTTGTTGACCTCATTTTTGTATGAGGTCACTAAGACCCTTCCAGAATCCAGATTTAATCCTAGACCCTAGGATCCACTCTAGACCTTAGGATCCTTCTAGATCCAAGACCTTAGAGCCTATTCTAGAGCCTAGGATTCCCTTAAATCCTAGATCTTAGAATTCTTCTAGATCTTAGGATCACTCCAACTTCAAATCAATCTCCACCTTTGATCAACCTCAATTTTAAATCAATTCCTATATTTGATCCACTCCAATTTCAATTTGATTCCTACCTGTGATCAATTTGAATCTCAAACTCCATCCAATTCAAATCTAAATTAATTCAAACTTCAAATCAAATCCAAACCCAGAATTCAGACTCAAATCCAAACTCTAGAGGCCCTGTCCTAAACACCCTTTTCAGAGATTTTTCAAACATTTCAAAACCCAGTCAAATGATCTCTGATTCAGGGTCTATCACTTGCAAAGTGATAAGACATGTCTCTAGAGGTTACCCTCCAACTTTGAGCACATTCTGAGGTCTCTAACCCCAGAATCTGAATTAAAATTCAAAGGCTGTAAAACCTTCAAATATTTACAGCCTATGCCACTGAACCTAACCCCTTTGAGATCTTGACCCTGGAATCCTCATCAAACTCTCCAATCACCTCCAGACCCTTGATTTTAACCCATTGAGCAGTAAACTGCATTTTCCAGACCCATTTTTGACCATAGTTGATCAATAGGTCAAAATTGACCAGGATACCCCTATGGGGCTCAATTAGAGATTTCAAACCAAATGAGCTCCAAATTGGATGCAACCACCTTTAACAAATTTCAAATGTCATTTCAAATCTTTTGAACCTATTTCCAACCCTTGAGTCAACCTGGTTGACCAAGTCAACTGGTTTGACCCAAGAGGCCCTTTAAGGGTCCAAACATGTGTTTTGACCCAAATGACCTCTCTAAGTCATCCAACCACTTTCATTAACCTTGAAATATCATTTCAAACCTGTTGAGCCCAAACCCAGACCCTGGGTCAACCTGGTTGACCAAGTCAACCTAGGTTGACCAAACAAGCCCTTAAGGGTTCAAATAGTGATTTTGACCAAATTGACCCATCCAAACCATGGGACCACATCCAGTAGACTCAGGATGACATTCTGAATTTGTTGAATCCATTTCTAGCCCCTGAACCCAACTGGTTGACCAAGTCAACTAGTTTTAGCCTAAAAGCCCATTAAGGGCCCATTAAGCTTTCTTAATTCAATTGACAAACATGACTCTTGGAATCACCCTCCAATCCACCTAATCAACCCATTTGAATTACCTAGGTGAAAATTCCATAACCCTTGATGGGGTTGACTGGTCAACCAGTCAACTCAAAGCTTAAAGGACCATTTGTATGGTCAAACCCTTCAACCCGTTGAACCTAGCTCAAGCCACACCCATCCAGCCATTTGGAAAGGCTCCATGACCTGCTTGGATGCCACATCAGCCCCATTGACCAGTTGACTGGTCAATTTAGTCAAACCAAGGGTTTAGACCCTTTTAAAAGGTCTTAATCAGCCTTTTATACCTTTTTCCCTGATTTAACTCCCCAAGGCCGACCTATTAGTGCCCTAAAGCTCTCTAATAGGCTCCCTAACCGAGCTCCACCCCCTGTTTAGCCATAAGTGGCAATGCTCCCCTCCACTCATCCCAAGTCCACCCAATGGGAATGAGGCATGTCTAGCCCTTGCCGCAGCCTTCCAGCTTTCCCAGGGACAGGTGGCATCATCTGGAGAGTCCAGGAGTAGATCCCAGCCATCCAATCCAGCCCAGGCCGCTTGAATAGGGAAAAAGGTGATTTTTGAAGCATTGGATCAAAGCACCTTCTCTCACTAACCTTAGCCTCCCAGAGCGAGTTCTTAGTTCGATTTGGACCTCCAGAGCCTCCTCTACCTCCCCACTACAAAACCCAGGTGGTTGCCCGTCACCGGCGGCGAGTTCTCCGGCGAAACCACCACCCAGTCCGTCCCAAGCTTGTAGCGGCCAATCCAGACGTGTTCGAGCTCCATTTTCTACTGGGGATCTACACTTGGACAATCTACAAGCTCATCCATCCAGAAATATCGAAGATCCAGCGGTATAATCCCTTAAAACTCTAGATTTAGTACACATTAGATAGGGTTATTTAGCTCTTCGTATAGGATGTTTTAGGTTAAATGAACCCTTCCCCACAATTTCTGTTCATGCCTTCAATCGTAATTTAAAATTTCATTGAAAATGATCGATCCGATCAAAAGAACGAGGCAAAAAATGTTTTCTAGGGCATCACTCACGGTTTCCGGTGAGTGTACGTTTTCTGGACCGTTGATCGTTCGATCAACGGTCCAGATCGAGCCCTTCCGCGGTCTGATCCAACCGCGCGTTCGATCTGTCGTTCGATCAGCCGTCCGGCGACATCTGGGCCCTCGGATCAGAAACCGCGGAGTCGAATCCCACCGTCCGATCTCGTCCCGCAGAGATCAACCGCGGGATTCGATCTCATCTGTTGGATCAGACCCGCTGTGATCCAACGGCTGCCACGAGTCGCTGACGTGGTTAAGTGAAAACCGCGTGAAGCGGCCCGCGGCCGACGCGTGTCCCCGCCGTCACGCGGTTTCGATCCCGCGAATCCGCGCGTGCCGCGTGTCTGACCGCCGCCGTTTAATTAAGGAAAATGTGTTTTAATTTGTTTTGATTACAGAAACTTTAAAAAATCATAGTAAATTAAATACAAAGTCAAAAAATGAGTATAATATATCAAACTTTTCAGAATTTCATCTAGTTTATTTTAAAAATAAAATCAAACTGTTTTGGTTATTATTTTATTAGTAATTTAAGAAATACAGAAAAGTATATTTTATTTTTAATTAATTATATATAAATTATTTTTATCTGAAACTTGGCATGCATGTCTTTAAGTACATGGTTGATCTCTAGGAAAATTTTCAGGATTATTTAAGTAGATTTGACATTGTTTGGAATTATGTAAGTATTTTGATAGTTTATTAATATTTTATTAAATATTGAATATTTAAAAAAAAATTTTTAAAAAAAAACCTATTATCTTAATAAATTTGAAATTAGTGGATCTCTCAAGTTTCAAAATTTTATTTTAGTGATATTTCAAATTATCTTATTTTGAAATTAATATCCTTATAGATTTATATAAAAAAATACCTATATTTTGAAAATTATCTTAAAATTATATATATTAAACCTTTAACATAATTGAGAGATCTTTTGAAACTTTAAACCTAGATTGAGCTTGATTGGATAACATTGATGGGGAGTGATTAGTGCATAGTTGTGCTTCAACTATTCACTAATCAAGATTTAAGTTAAGTTGATTATGTTAGTATTTGCATGCTTAGGTTGTACACACACATGCACTTAGCCTAGGCTCTCCTAGCTTTAGGATTTGATTGTTTCTATGTGCTTATGTCATGATTAAGTTAAGGGTTAGAGAAACCTTGATTCAAACCTATCAAATCTAGTGACATTAAGGACAATAATTAAGGACATGTTTAGAAAACTTAGAATATTTTCAATAATTAGGATTCACTTCCTCTTGAGTTGGAACTTCAAACACTTGAACCTAGTGACATGTATAGCCATTAGGAAAATTTTCACTGAATTTAGAAGTTATTAAGATCTCTAATTAATTTTCCTAAGTTTAAGCCTTAATTAAACCTTTAAACCTTCCCGAAATTCTAATAAATCCATTTTGAACCCAAAAATGATGTTTAACCCCTATAACTGACCATAATTAAACCCTTAACCCATGAAAATTAAAACCAAAATTATTTGACAGCAATTGGAACCTTAATCTAATTTTAAGTGAGAATCAATATTTAATTAATTTAATTAATTAAAAAATATTAAAAATTCCAAAAATTTCCCAAACACTTGGAAATCTCTCCATAGGTCATTTCTGACCTTTGGAGTTGATTTCAAAGAGTTTGGGATTCATTTGGAGGAAAATCACAAAAAGCCCTCTAATTAAGAAATTCCCAAAAATTCATTAAGTAGTCAAAACTTCAAACCTTCATAACTAATTCCAGAAAAATCCAAATCACCCAAACTCACTTGCATTCAATTCCTAATAAGGTCTAATATTTATTAAAAATATTAAATTCCAGAAATTTGCAATATTTTAAAAAGTCAACAAATCGGTCAACTTTGAGTCAAAACTAGTTCAAAGCTTCAAACCTTCGTAATAAAATGTAGAAAAATCCAATTTCAACGTACTTACCTTCTAACTGATAGTAGTAAGGTCTAATATTTTAATAAAATACAAACATTCCAGAATTTGGTCTTAATCAAAAATTCAACTTTCAACCTCTTAATTAAGTGATTAAAATATTCAAAAATTCATAAAAGCTCAAAATCATTCTAAAACTCAAAAAATATTGGTTTAATGCTTAAAACATTCAACAAACTTCTTAAAACATAACAACCACCCTAAAGTTGAAGTTTATTGGCTGGACTACTCCGGGCTGCGGGGCTAAGTGTCCTAAGGAGGCTGGTTCCTCGAGCCTGGTGGCACAACGCCATGAATGAATTCTAAAGGGTATCAAACCTTAAAATGAATTAATTTTTAATTATTTAACATTTTAAAAATCCCTCATTCAATTACATTAATTTGGTTTATCGGCTGGACTATTCCGGGCTGCGGGGCTAAGTGTCCTAAGGAGGCTGGTTTCTCGAGCCTGGTGGCACAACGCCACGAATCAATTAATGGCAAACTTAAATTAATAAAGCTTTTAAAACTAGTAATTAACTCATTTTTGTATTAATCCATTTTTTTTTAATTCTAACCAATTTAAATAACTTAATTAACCCCGATTGCTACTGGTAACCCAGGCCTACGAGGCTATTAGCTTAGCCCCAAGGAAGGTGAAATAAACTTCACGGCCTCGGTGTGAAACAAAGGTAGCAATCAATTAACTTCTAAAAATATTTCTAATTAAAATTCTTAATTCATTAACATTTAAATTTTAATCTAAACCCCCCTTTCTAAGCCTTAACAAATCCAAACTTTTAGACAACTTCAATTAATAACCCACTTTAGGATCTACCACAGCCACACGACCTTTCTCACACACTTTAGATGATGTGCTAGGACAACCAACTCTAGATCTAGGTTAGGCCGGTGTTTACTTTACTGCTGCGTGCCGGGTCTTTCGTAGTTTTCACTGCATGTTGTGGATGAAATTGCTTTGCTGTGTTTGCTTACTTTTTCTGTACTCTGTGGATGGATTGATGTGTTTGGCGACTAGATTACCCTTAGGTTAGGTACGATCTGGATGTTGACACAGTTTTCTGCAGGTGGCCACGCTCATGCAGGGCAATATAAAAAAGGGGGGAAATAAAAAAAAATGCATAAATATTATAAACTCTTTGCACAGGTGCTTCAGCTGCTAAAGCCCCCAAATCATAAAAAAGAGCGTGGCCAGCGTGTTTACTTTCTTTTCTGCTCATATACAACTGCTTGGGAATAACTGCTTTATTTATATTAATTGCTTAGGATAACCCTGCAGGTGAGTCTAGATTTTTATTTTGATATCAATGTAATTTGTGTAAGTGTCAAGTGTTGTGAAAGTTCATTTTGAGTTGGGATACATAGATCCAAAGCTTGGATTCCAAAGAGGAAAGGATACCCCTTTAGGGAACACTCCTTTTCCATTTGGAAATCCAAATTTGGATCATACCTCTTCCTTACCCAAAGAGGAGAGAGTGGCCTCCCCCTTAGAGGGAAGTGCCCTCTTGTCCATTTGGGTAATCCACTACGAAGATTCCAAGAAGATTGAAGAAAATGAGTCAAGAGAAGAATGAGATTGAAGATTTGAAGATTTGAAGATTGAGAGTATCCCACTCAAAAAAGAACTTGCGTCATTACTAGGTTTAGAATCCGGGTTGTTGTCAGTGGTGCCCGGCCACTTTACTTTCTGTAATATTCTGGTTTGTAATAAGCAAGGCAACTTTGCCTATGGACATTTATTAATTAGTTAATATTTGATGTGATGAATTGATTGCCTTTAGGATTACTTGTTTTTACTAGTTTTTTTTGGCGATTGCATGCCGCTCTTTGTTTTCGCCTGGATACGTGAGGCTCGTGAGGGTGTGAAAGTTTTCTACTCATAATTTTAAAAGTCTAAAATTTTAGTGAGTCTAAATAACATAGAAAGATAACGAATCTAGGGAATTAGCCGGGGATCGACCCCGGGGTCGCATGCATATTTTTGCATTCTTCTTTCCTTGTTTTAGACCCTTCCCCGCCTGCGGGTAGAGTCCGGATAGTCTGACCTATGTGGACGAGGTGCCGGACCTGGGGAAGTCCAGTCATCTAAAAAATTATTTTATAAGCCTGTTTTTAAAATTTCAAGCATACTTGATTTGAAAGTTATCGACCAGCATGCATTGCATTAGATACAAATTAAAGAGTCAAAATTTTAATTTCATAGTCCTTAGCATTTTTGCACCCAACATAAGTCATAGGGGTCAATTAGGAGAATCTCTAGATGTCGGCCCCAATTCTTCAAAACTTTAATTATAACGTCCCTACCACTCTTTCATAAAAGACCGGATTCATCTCTTTTAAATCGGTTAGGTGGTTAGCTGGCTCCCCAATCCAGGCCGGGGTAAGTCCAGACCTTGCACTGCATTAGTTAGGATCGGACGACTGTGGTCCAGTGTCCAAAATAGATTTAGGTTCCGGGGCAGATCTTTGATTATAAGACCCCAAACTTCGGGAATCTAATCCCAAATTTCTAATAAAATGCTCAATTCTAATTAAAGCTTCATTTCAATCCTAAAACATAAAGCCCAACACTTAGATTAAGTTGGGACACTTCCGGATGGTTCTGGAATCTAAAAGTGTCCCCTACTTCTCATCCTTTAACTCCGTTAATAACTGCTCAATTTTGATCCATCCCCTTTTGATTTTCCAATAGTTCTATTCATACTTTGATATCACTCCTAGAAACTCTAAACAAAGTTCTGCCATTATTTTAATCGAGAGTTTTCGTAGGGGATTTTATCTCCCTACGATGTAATTAACTACGAGGGCTTGCGCTCGTAGGAGATTTAGAACCATACACACCTGATTTTAAAAATTGATTTTTCAAAACTCAATTGGATTTCTTTGGGAAAACTTAAAATATTAGTGATCATTATTATCATATTCAAAGAATTATCATCGAATGATATTTTCTCCCTTCGGGGAGGTACATCTTTCTTTGATAAGGCTTTGGATGTGAACCTAATGATCACACTTCTTGAATATTATAGCTGGATATTCAATTGAACCTCATTTTGACCCTTTGGGGCCATATGAAGTTCTCTTTAGCATCCGGTCATAATATTCAAGATGAATTTCATAATTCTAAATCTGAACGCCGTTATGAAATTTTACTTTCATCTTTCGAGGTGATATATTCTTTCTAACAGGATGATTCAATTTTAGAATTAGAGTTTAACTTTAACTCCCAAAGAAAACCAATATTTTCAAAACATGTTTTCAAAATTCCACCAACAATGCTTAGTTAAACCAAGTCAACTTGGTCCTTCTCAATGATTACAATTAGCTTAAACTCCTCACAATCATTCTAATACATGGTTTAAACCTCTCCTAATCCACCATGAGTTAAACTATGGTTGGTTTGATTTTTCCATTCCTCCGTGTGATCAAATATCACTATACCTTTACACACTCATTCAAACACTAAGAATACTCCCTTTAACCCTTCATGCTTGAACCAAACAGTACTTAATGATCTCCTTGACCGATCAAACATTTGACTAAATGCATAGAAAAGGGTTAAGTGGTCAGCATACCTAGCCTACCCATTTTTCTCCCTGGCCAAGCCTATACAGCCCCTTAAATTAACTCCAAAAGCTTCTTGGACTCCAGCCCTGTAAAACCCTTAAAAAGCTGATTTTTTTTGTGTTGTTAGTCCCGTACGATCTGACTTTAGTCCCGGACGAACTGAAGAAATTTGTGAAGAATCTATCATTTTTGTCTGTACGAACCTGGAGCAGTCGGGACGATTCGTCTGGACGAAATTTGTCCAGAGAGCAAGTCGTCCGGACGAATTTTAATTTCGTCTGTACGAAATTTTGCCCGAGGCCAATCATTCTGGGACGAAATTTGGATCGTCCAGACGATCAGTGTTGATAAATATCGGATTTGAGATATTTTGGATTATTTTTGAAGAGAGAGATAAGGCAGGAGAGAGAAAGAGAAGGAAGAGAAGAGGAAGGCTTGGTTTTGGAGCCTGCGGAGCGCTTTTCGTCCAACGATGCAGTTGGCGGATTTGTTTATCTCGCAGTAAGGACTCCGAATCCTATTTCTGTTTTCGAAGATGTCGATTTTTGATTGTTTTGTGCACAGAATTGTGTTTTCGTTACCAAAAAATGCGCCGTATTTTGTATCGACGAAACTTTCACCGCACAACTTTTGATATGTTATTGATATGATTTTCCTACACGTTTTGAGTATTTTCTGTAATGATTCTACCAATTATTTTGGGTTCTGTGTGATTTTAATCGAATAGATAAATATCATGATGTGTATTGATATTGATTCAGTAGAATAATAGTCTTATATTATTTTCGTGAACATTCTATTGTAATTTGGTGAATTGTGATTTTGTAGGATTTTTGTGTAAATTTGATAGACTGTCGTTACGCTGCCGAATTTCGTACGATTTTCAATTTTCCTGAGATTGATGAATTGAATAGATATACATATGAATGTTGATATGATTGCTCTGCATTGTTCTTATATTGACTATTGAATTGACTATTGAATTGATTATTGATTGATACTGAAAGACAAACCTGGTTGAACGTTGGTTGGAGATTGAATTGACATGTACAGGATGGTGGGCCGACGGGCTTTCCTTTAAACCATTGATCATTGATATAACGATTGGGAGTTATAAGGAGTTTATTGTGCCGACGGGCAGTCGACGGGCACAGAGTGACGACTCTTATTGAAACCAACGTATGGATATCTACAACAGCAACATGGATTTCTACAACAGCAATTATTGATAGCCAGTGATTGTACTTATTCAGTATTAATGTATTGCATGTGTACAGCCTTGACATATGGATTTACTACTTTATTGATTTGAATGGATTTATGGATTTATTGTATCGTACAATTTCATTGATTTCATTGATTGACTATTGAGCATAGATATTGATATGGATAGATATATATATTGTATTGATTCATTGATATTATTGCTTATAGATTCATTGATACTATTGTTTCTGCACCATATTAACCTGCTGCATTTGATTCATTGCTAGTTTAGATTGAGCTTTATTGTACTGCTTTTCTAATCGATTGCATTGACTAGATAGTATTGATTTGATCCATTGATTCGATATGATTGATTTGACTGATTGACAGATTCTTCTGAGATTTGACGTACTGATTGATTGAGTTTGATTTATCGGTTCTTCTATCGCTGCATCGACTATTGATTTCATCGACTATTGATTTCCGTACTGCATTGACTACTGATTTAATTTTCGCTGCATAGACTCATTGACCATTGACTGTTATGGATTTGATTGACTGACATGCATATTGATTGCAGTTCAGTTGTAGGCTTTGGTGACCTGCTGGGCTATTTAAGCTTATTATATGTGGTTAACAATTTCAGGTCCGAGCACGGCAACTGGAATGGAGTTCGATCAGAATGTCAGACGAATCCTTTCACTATGGATGCCTGGGGCGTGACAATTGGTATCAGAGCAAAGTGTAGTGAAAGGATTTGATTGATAGTTTGGTAGAATGGATTGTTTCAAGTGCATCATTTTGCATACATATTGAATGACATGTGATTGAATGCATTGAATGACTGTATGGATTCTGATGAGTTTTGATTTCGATTCTGATTTGATTTGATTCGAACTTTGATTAGACGGATTTGCTTTGTATCGATTTTGCATTCGATCCCTTAAGTGAAATGTCGATAACGACATTTTTTTTAAGGTGGGTAGATTGTAAAACCCTTAAAAAGCTGATTTTTTTTGTGCTGTTAGTCCCGTACGATCTGATTTTAGTCCCGGACAAACTGAAAAAATTTGTGAAGAATCTATCATTTTCGTCTGTACGAACCTGGAGCAGTCTGGACGATCCGTCTGGACGAAATTTGTCCAGAGAGCAAGTCGTCCAGACGAATTTTAATTTCGTCTGTACGAAATTTTGCCCGAGGCCAATCGTTCTGGGACAAAATTTGGATCGTCCAAAACGATCAGTGTTGATAAATATCGGATTTGAGATATTTTGGATTATTTTTTAAGAGAGAGATAAGGCTGTTGACCTCATTTTTGTTTGAGGTCACTAAGGCCCTTCCAAACTCCAGATTAATTTTAGATCCTAGGATCCACTCTAGACTTTAGGATTCTTTCCTAGAGCCAGACCTTAGAGCCTACTCTAGAGCCTAGGATTCTCTTAAATCCTAGATCTTAGAACTCCTCTAGATCTTAGGACCACTCCAACTTCAAATCAATCCCCACCCTTGATCAACCTCAACCTCAAATCATTTCCTACACTTGATCAACTCCAACTTCAATTTGATTCCTACCTTTGATCAATTTAAATCTCAAACTTCATTCAACTCAAATTCAAATTAATTCAAGTTTCAAACATATCCAAACCTTGATCCAATCAATTTGACAATCCAACCTTCAACTTAGACTTTGATCCAAACTTCAATCTAGCTTTGACCTCATCCATTCATTAACAATCACCACATGATTGTAAATGATTTGGATACTTTAATACTAATCATTCAAACTTAAAATCCATTCCAAATCCAGAAGTCTAAACTCAAATTCAAAGTCTTAAGGTCTTGTCCTAAAGACCCTTTTCAAAGAATTTTTCAAACATTTCAAAACCCAGTCAAATGGTCTCTGATTCAGGGTCTATCACTTGCAAAGTGATAAGACATGTCTTTAGAGATTACCCTCCAAATTTGAGCTCATTTGCAGGATTCTAACCCTTTAAACTTAATCCAACTCCAAATGTTGCAAAACCTTTAAATATTTACAATCCATGCCACTAGGCCTTTCACCTAGTGGAATTTGACTTTGGATCCCCCTCCAAATCATTTGATCCCTCTTAATACCTTGATATTAACTTATTAAGCAATGATCTACATCTTTTTAGATTCAATTTGACCCAGAATTGACTTGAGTCCAAAATGACCAAAATGCCCTTAAATGGAGATTTTTGGACTTTTGGCCTAAACTCAACTTGATTTGACTTATCAACCTTTGAAATATTCTTCAAATATAATTCCAATGGATCCTAAATGACTTTAGGAACACATTGAACTCAAACTTACTCTTTGGTTTGACTTGGTTGACCAAGTCAACCATGATTGACCAAATCAACCCTTTAACCCAACACTTGTTAATTTTAACCATTCTAGTGATTTTGAATCAATTCAACTCATCAAGATTGGTTAATTATACACTCTTAACTTCAAATTCCTTGGCATGATATCTTGTAGCACTCTTGACCTCCCTCATGCACATCCTAGTCACCATTGACTAGTCAACAAGTCAATGGGTCAAAAACAACCCTTGAAATGAGACCATAGCTTGGCCACCTCATCATCCCATAAAGCAAACCCTTTCTCCAAGCCAAAATCTCCTTTTGGCTAATGGGAATATGCTTTTTCCCTCCCTAATTGATCATTAAACAAGCTCTATTAACCAAGACAAGCATTGGTTCATCCAAATAGGGAAAAAGGTGTGGTCCCTCTTCACATGGACCAAGAGATGTCACTCTCAACCACCAACCCTATTCCATAGCTTTGGGCAGCATAGGGGACACTTGGCACTCATCCAAAACCACTCCAAATCAAATCTCAACCATCCAATCCAAAAGCCAAAGGTAAAGTGAGGGAAAACTTGACCTAAAGGTGGCTTCTTCATCATTCCCTTTGATATGATCAAAATCTCCAAACTCCAGCAGCCCCCAACCTTCCAAGAGCTTCTCCCATACACTCCAACACATTCCAAGGCCTTCCCAAGCTTTTCCCAACCATTTCCAAGTCTCAAATCATTATTTTAGTGAGGAGAGAGCATTCTAGAGAGAGAAAGAGGAGTTTCAAATATAACTTTCAATTCAACGAGATCCAACTCTTAATGTCTTCATCAAAGTTGTAGAGGATTGCTGCAGCTTTCCAACAAGCCAAAAATCTCAAAAATCCGACGGTTGGATCGTAAGTTATGCTCATTTTAAGTTTAACTTTCAATTTGAAACTGTAGCAATTTTACAATGAATGGAGCCTCCAAACTCCAGGCATTGTAAGATCATATTTCCCTCTAGCTACAGTTCAAATTTCATGCAATTTCGTCTAGTATTTTGAAAGATATGAGCGTTTAAAGATTTCTATTCAAAATGAACTAGAGCAGATCTGGACCGTCCGATCGAAGATCAGACGGCTCAGATCTGGGTATACCATGCGGCTTCCTCCATGTTTGAACGTGGGTCATCCCGTGGTATGGGAGGGTGACGTGGCGTCACGCCACGCCGCCACGTCACCGTCAGCTGATTTGACCCAAATTTGAATAAAAAATGCTTTAAATGCTCCAAATCTTCAAAAATTCACAGAAAATCGAGTTCTCCACCAAATGGGGCGTTCTTGGGCTCGTTGGAAAGATAATCTAATGTAGTATTTATTAAAATTAAAATTAAATTGATTTGATTTCTGTATTGTGAGATATTTGAGTTTATGTGAATTTCATTTATTGTTATTTTCTCACAATAAAGTGATCAAATGAAGCCCAAATTTTGGTGGATGATTATTGAGTATCTTAGGCATGTTTAATAATTTTTCTAGGTTTATATGCTCAATAGATTTCTGTGATATGAATTTTTAAGGTAAATGGTCTATTTTGGACCCTAAACTTTGAAAATTCATAAGTCCTTAGGGTTTTAGTATTTTGCTGTGATATTTCTGTGGTATGATTAAATGTATGTCAGGGTTAGACACACCAAGTTTCATGCCTATATAAATATTAGAGACACCTAGGAAAAATAAATAAGGAAATGTCTAGAAAACTTAGAAAATTCATAGGGGATTATAAACACACCCAATAGGGGTGAAACTTAAACATAGTAAACTTAGTGACATCATATACCTTAGGTTCAAATTTTACTCAATTTGGAGGTCATTAGGTTAGAAAATTGAGCATGTCAAATTTCAGCCCCTTTAAGGACTTAGAAAATTCAATAAATCATCATAAATTTATATTAACTTCAAAAAATACCCATAATACCTCTAATTAACCATATTTAAACTCTTAATCATTCAAAATTGAAATTACATTAATTTGATATTAAAATCCACTTTAATTTAATTTTAATCAAAATCAATATTTAATCAATTTTAATTAATTAAAAATTATTAAAAATCCCAAAAAAATCTTTAAACACTTGCTGATCTCTCCTTAGATCATTTCTGATCTTTGGAGTTGATTTCAAGAAGTTTGGGACTGATTTGGAATCAAATCACTAAAATGACCCTTAATTGAAATAATTTAATAATTTCAATAAATACCCAAACTTCCAAAATTCATAACTAATTGTAGAAAATTTCAAATCAATCAAACTCAGTGGCTAATGACTCTAATTAAAATCTAGTATTTTAAAAAAATGTAAAACCCCCAAAATATGGTCAAAGTCAAAAAGTCAACAAATTGGTCAAACCATGCTTAAAATCTAGTTCAAAACTTCAAACCTCCGTAATAAAATGCAGAAAAATCCGATTTCAACGTACTTACCTTCTAACTGATCGTAGTAAGGTATAGTATTTTAATAAAATATAAGCATTTTAGAATTTGAGCTTAATCAAAAATTCAATTTTTGACCCTTTAATTAAACGATTAAAATATTCAAAAATTCATAAAGCTCAAATCACTCTAAAACTCCAAAATATATTGGTTTAATGCTTAAAATACTTAACAAACCCTTTAAAATACAACAACCACCCTAAAGATGAAGTTTATCGGCTGGACTACTCCGGGCTGCGGGGCTAAGTGTCCTAAGGAGGCTGGTTCCTCGAGCCTGGTGGCACAACGCCACGAATGGATTCTAAGGGGTGCTAAATCTTAAAATAGATTTATCTTTAATTATTTAATGCTTTAAAATCTCTATTTCAATTACATTAATTTGGTTTATCGGCTGGACTACTCCGGGCTGCGGGGCTAAGTGTCCTAAGGAGGCTGGTTTCTCGAGCCTGGTGGCACAACGCCACGAATCAATTAATGGCAAACTTAAATTAATCAACTTTAAAAATCAGTAACTAACTCATTTTTTATTAATCCACTCTTTTAATTCCAACCAACTTAAATAACTTAATCAACCCCGATTGCTACTGGGAAACCCAGGCCTACGAGGCTATTAGCTTAGCCCCAAGGAAGGTGAAATAAACTTCACGGCCTCGGTGTGAAACAAAGGTAGTAATCAATTAACTTTTAAAATATGTTTAATTAAAATTCTTAATTTATTAATACTTAAATTTTAATCTAAATCCCCTTTTAAGCCTTAACAAACCCAGACTTTTAGACAACTTCAACTAATTACCCACTTTAGGACCTACCTCAGCCACACAACCTTTTACACACACTTTAGATGATGTGCTAGGACAACCAACTCTAGATTTAGGTTAGGCCGGTGTTTACTTTACTGCTGTGTGTCGGATTTTTCGTAGTTTTCACTGCATGTTGTGGATGAGATTGCTTTGCTGTGTCTGCTTACTTTTTCTGCACTCTGTGGATGGATTGATGTGTTTGGCGACTAGATTACCCTTAGGTTAGGTACGATCTGGATGTTGACACAGTTTTCTGCAGGTGGCCACGCTCATGCAGGGCAATATAAAAAGGGGGCAAATCAAAAAATGCATAAATATTATAAACTCTTTGCACAGGTGCTTCAGCTGCTAAAGCCCCCAAATCATAAAAAGAGCGTGGCCAGTGTGTTTATTTTCTTTTCTGCTCATATACAACTGCTTGGGAATAACTGTTTTCTTTTTAATTCCTTAGGATAACCCTGCAGGTGAGTCTAGATTTTTTTATTTTGATATTAATGTAATTTGTGTAAGTGTCAAGTGTTGTGAAAGTTGATTTTGAGTTGGGATACAAAGACACAAAGCTTGGATTCCAAAGAGGAAAGGATACCCCTTTGGGGAACACTCCTTTTCCATTTTGAAATCCAAATTTGGATCATACCTCTCCCTATCCAAAGGGGAAAGAGTGGCCTTCCCCCTTAGAGGGAAGTGCCCTCTTGTCCATTTGGGTAATCCACTACGATGATTCCAAGAAGATCGAAGAAAAGGAGTCCAAAGAAGAATGAGATTGAAGACTTGGAGATTTGAAGATTGAGAGTATCCCACTCAAAATAACTTGCGTCATTATTAGGTTTAGAATCCGGGTTGTTGTCAGTGGCGCCCGGCCACTTTACTTTCTGTAATATTCTGGTTTGTAATAAGCAAGGCAATTCTGCCTATGGACATTTATTAATTAATTTATATTTGATGTGATGATTTGATTGCCTTTAGGATTACTTGTTTTTACTAGTTTTTTGGCGATTGCATGCCACTTTTTTTGTTTTCGCCTGGATACGTGAGACTCGTGAGGGTGTGAAAGTTTTCTACTCATAACCTTAAAAGTCTAAAATTTTAGTGAGTCTAAATAACATAGAAAGATAACGAATATAGGGAATTAGCCGGGGATCAACCCCGGGGTCGCATGTATATTTTTGCATTCTTCTTTTCTTGTTTTAGACCCTTCCCCGCCTGCGGGTAGAGTCCGGATAGTCTGACCTATGAGGACGAGGTGCCGGACCTGGGGAAGTCCAGTCTTCTAAAAAATTATTTTATAAGCCTGTTTTTAAAAATTTCAAGTATATTTGATTTGAGGTTGTTAACCAGCATGCATTGCATTAGATACAAATTAAAGAGTCAAAATTTTAATTTCATAGTCCTTAGCATTTTTGCACCCAACATAAGTCAAAGGGGCCAAATAGGAGAATCTATAGATGTCGGCCCCAACTCTCTAAAACTTTAAATACAACGTCCCTACCACTCTTTCATAAAAAGACCGGATTCATATATTTTAAATCGATTAGGTGGTTAGCTGGCTCCCCAATCCAGGCCGGGGTAAGTCCAGACCTTGCACTGCATTAGTTAGGATCGGACGACTGTGGTCCAGTGTCCAAAATAGATTTAGGATCTGGGGCAGATCTTTGATTATAAGACCCCAAATTTCGGGAATGTAGTCCCAAATTTCTAATAAAATGCTCAACTCTAATTAAATATCATTTCAATCCAAAATATAAAGCCCAACATTTAGATTAAGTTGGGACACTTCCGGATGGTTTTGGAATCTCAAAGCGTCCCCTACCTCTCCTCCTTTGACTCCGTTAATAACTGCTCAATTTTGATCCATTCCCTTTTGAGTTTCTAAAATTCATCTCTTTTTGATATCACTCCTAGAAAATCTAATAAAATTTTGCCACTATTTTAATCGAGAGTTTTCGTAGGGGATTTTATCTCCCTATGATGTAATTAACTACGAGGGCTTGCGCTCGTAGGAGATTTAGAACCACACACACCTGATTTTAATAATTAATTTTTCAAAACTCAATTGGATTTCTTTGGGAAAACTTAAAATACTAGTGATTATTATTATCATATTCAAAGAATTATCATCGAATGATATTTTCTCCCTTCGGGGAGATACATCTTTCTTTGATAAGGCTTTGGATGTGAACCTAACGGTCACACTTCTTGAATATTGTATTGGATATTCAGTTGAACCTCATTTTGACCCTTCGGGGTCATATGAATTTCTCTTTAGCATCCGCTCATAATATTCAAGATGAATTTCATAATTCTAAATCTGAACGCCGTTATGAAATTTTATTTTCATCTTTCGAGGTGATATATTCTTTCTAACGGAATGATTCGATTTTAAAATTAGAATTTATCTTTAACTCCCAAAGAAACCCAATATTTTCAAAATATGTTTTCAAAATTCCACCAACAAAAAAATGGCACGCCCGATGAGACAAATCTCTCTCTCCATCTTTAATAATGGCAAAATTTTGTTTCATCGGTAGTCTTAACTACCTTTCTTCCGTTGGTCCCTCTACCCATTTCTTTCTTGGGTGAGTGTGGCCAACATCTAAAAGAAAATACCTTTCAAATAGAGAGGCGAGTGATGAAATCTTTGTCTAAGCCGGGCTTTGACATTTTGCCTCCAAGTTAATTGGTAGAGCAAAGGAGTTAAGCCAGGTTCCTTGAATATTCTCAATCAATTTTGTAAACTCTCTTATTGGGTGAAAACTCAACATATTGAGGTTCAAGATTTAGAGAAAATTAATCATGCTTAAAATTCAAATTTTAATTCAAAATTGACTAACTTAAATCACTTTTCCTTAATTCCAGGATACTTAAATACTCAAATGGCTGGAAAACTCATCTTCTCCCTGCATAGAAACTTGACAATAGAAGGAATTACCTCTGGCAACTTGATCCAGTTTGGGATAGAATTTCAAAACTTTAAGTTATCAGTCAACGGAGAAGAAATGATTGATCTCTCTGCTGGAATACAAAGGGATGTCCCCCTAGTTGAGATTACTTTAGAGTCAGGAGTTGACTCCCCCATCTCTATGATGGAGGTCGTTGTTGCCCCTTCGACCACTGTGCCCTCTACTCAGGAGGATAAGAACCAAGAACCATTAACAATGGAAGGATTACCATCTCAATATGAGATTGGATCAAGTTCTAACACCCCTATTGCCAGTAAAAGTAAGCGGAAGAAATACCTTAAAAGGGTTAAGAAGAAGGTTGCTAAGGCCAAAAAGGACTGATGAGGTAGAAGCCTTGAAACAAGCTAAATTTGAGGCCAATCGAGAATTCGTTGCTCCTTACACCTACCCCTTCCATGGTGGAAATGTTTTCCACCCTACTCCTATTACTCAAAGGAGGGAGGTTGTGAAAATGAGAGCACTATCTCCAATACACCTTCTTGACTACTACACAGAGAGAATCAATCAAGAAAGAGCTAAGCAATCACCTATAATAAATCATAGGCCCCTAGTTGAAGGTTATGACCCATCCACTCTATTAGATGAAGTTTGGTCCCGTTACTACACGTGCCCTACTATATCATCT
The DNA here is from genome assembly GCA_016618105.1 of Dendrobium huoshanense. Classification (NCBI taxonomy): domain Eukaryota; kingdom Viridiplantae; phylum Streptophyta; class Magnoliopsida; order Asparagales; family Orchidaceae; genus Dendrobium; species Dendrobium huoshanense. The sequence continues at coordinate 22,318,790 of CM028352.1, read as the reverse complement.
GTAGAGGAGGAGGTGCAGAAACCACCCGGGGCGCCACTCTCATAATTGCTAGGTCACTAGTAATTAGGAAGGAGAATAATGTTGGATCTGAGATCTTATCAGATAGTGACACCATTTGAATTTAACTTCTAGATGGGTCCTATCACGATAGATCCTTAGATTGAAATGATGCAGCACTAGTTAGGGATAGTACAGACCACATAATAATCTCTTCCTCTTAAGAGATTGTGAAAATATAATTTAAATTGATTGGGTCTTGCCACCTAGACTTGCTATTTTAAAGGAAATCATATTATTTCTCTGGTGTACTGGGTCAGAATTTTCAAGATAGTTGATCCATCTTTTTAATGAAAATTGACCTCTACTTTAAATCAAAAAATAGGAGAGAGTTGTGGTTGAATCCACTAGATCTTTAAAGGGCCTTCTCTCCCACCGCTTCTGCGGGTTGATTTGATTTTTGAATTAAAATTTGTATCAAACTTAAGTTGGTTTTAGAAATGAAAATCTTCTTAGTCTTCTCGCAATTTTTCATCTTATAGGCTTCTCTTGCATGTTCTAAATCTATTCAATGATTTTCAAAGTCAAGTTGATATTTTCTTATCAAAAGATTGGGTCCAATTTGGGGATTATTCTTCCTTGGATAAGAGAATGAATTTCCTTCTCTTATACTTGCGATATAATCCTGGATTAAAATAAAAAACGAACTATCATGTTAAGGTATTAAAGAAAGTGAAGCCTCTTATTAAAAAAAAAAGAGAAGAAAATTCAAAGGATGCAAAAGTGCATTAAAAAAAAAATTCAAAGGATGCACAAAGTGCATTAAAAAAAAGGCGCAAAGTGCGTCAAAGAAATAAAAAGATATGCAAAGCATGTCACAAAAAAAGTGAAAGAGGCTTCCTTCTTCTTAAATCCTTAAATCTCAAAGAGCCCGATCATTTTTAATAGCTTGACTTTGAAAAATCTTGAATCTAGATTTATTGTCATGCTTGGACTGTTTATTAGATAGAAAATTCTATGCAAGAGAATTGAAAAGATTAAATTTCTCTATCCAACTTACGCCTTTTTGAAATTGATTTTAATTCAAAATTTCTACAAGGGAGAACCTAATTCAATTTCTATGAAACTTAATCCGAGTCAACAAAATTAAAACCCTTGGCTCTTTTCGGGTCAATTGGAGTCACTCAACTTCTCACTATACTTTTGAATTTGTTCCCACTAGTCGTTCTGACAGGGTCCAAATGATTAAGATAAAATTTTCAATAAAAAGAATGAATCTTCTATTCTTGATAAGAATTCAAATCCCATTATTGAAAGATATATGTGAGTCCTTAAATATATGCATCATTTCTTTTAAGATCCACTCTGTGAAATAACACTCTATGCTGGGTCTAAGGTTGTTCTCACATAGAGGTGTGTTTTACATCACTGAAATTTTCTTTTCAAAATTGAGTCACAACTGAGTAGAGTGCCCAACTCCGATTGGAGGAGCTCGAAGGCCTCGAAGAAAGTTGATTTTGAACTCAACAAAATTTGAAATTACATAAGTCACGTATGATTCAAGCTCATTATAAATTGTGTCACCTCAGGACTTTCCAAGTATGAGACTTGGAAATAGTCCTTTCGAGACTAATTTTAGTCCACCATAAGATTAATGGAAGTTTTGAATCAATGTTGATTGGATCGACCACCTTAGAGATGATCTATAAGGGAGGTTCATGAAAATTGATTAATTTTGAAGATGCCACCAGATGATTCATTTCATTTGGGTGGTTCTTTAAGAAGTATCATGCATGATGAGGATCAAATTAAACATCAAATTCACCCCTTAAAATTCATAGAAATCAAATCAAGTTAAAAATCATCAATCAATTGTTTTCAATTCTCTTTTCCTCAAGGTTAGGTCCTTCATTCCCTTAGGATTAGGCCCGCTAGTGGTGGAGTACGCCCTCCGTGGCACCACCCTAGCATTTGACCCGGGGATTAGTGGTGGAGTACGCCCTTCGTGGCACCATCCTGATTCCCATTCGCTAGTGGTGGAGTACGCCCTTCGTGGCACCATCCTAGTTTGCCAGTTGAGGTCCTCTGTGTGGAGCAAGTTTCCTCCCCACATGACCATTCGCTAGTGATGGAGTACGCCCTTCGTGGCACCATCCTAGTTTGCCAGTTAATCTGCCTATTTGGAGTAAGTCTTCTATCAGCATCCTATAGGCCTAAGGTTGGGTGATGCCCTTCCTTAGACCCAAGGCTAGGTATTCCCTACCTTGGTTTCCAGTTGATCCGTCTACTAGGAGTAAGTCTTCTATCAGCATCCTGTATACCTAAGGTTGGGTGATGCCCTTCTTTAGACCCAAAGTTAAGTATTCCCTACTTTGGTTTCCAGTTAATCTGCCTATTTGGAGTAAGTCTTCTATCAGCATCCTATGGGCCTAAGGTTGGGTGATGCCCTTCCTTAGACCCAAGGTTAGGTATTCCCAACCTTGGTTTCCAGTTGATCCGTCTACTAGGAGTAAGTCTTCTATTAGCATCCTGTAGACCTAAGGTTGGGTGATGCCCTTCCTTAGACCCAAAGTTAGGTATTCCCTACTTTGGTTTCCAGTTAATCTGCCTATTTGAAGTAAGTCTTCTATCAGCATCCTATAGGCCTAAGGTTGGGTGATGCCCTTCCTTAGACCCAATGTTAGGTATTCCCTACCTTGGTTTCCAGTTGATTCGTCTACTAGGAGTAAGTCTTCTATCAGCATCCTGTAGACCTAAGGTTGGGTGATGCCCTTCCTTAGACCCAAAGTTAGGTATTCCCTACTTTGGTTTCCAGTTAATCTGCCTATTTGGAGTAAGTCTTCTATCAGCATCCTATAGGCCTAAGGTTGGGTGATACCCTTCCTTAGACCCAAGGTTAGGTATTCCCTACCTTGGTTTCCAGTTGATCCGTCTACTAGGAGTAAGTCTTCTATCAGCATCCTGTAGACCTAAGGTTGGGTGATGCCCTTCCTTAGACCCAAGTTTAGGTATTCCCTACCTTGGTTTTACCAGTTTTTCTTATCTAATAGGTGTAAGCCTTCCATTAGCATCCTATAGGCTTGAGGTTGGGAGATGATCTCCCTTTCATTCTCAAAATTCTACTTCCATTCGGTCAACGCCAATGTGTGTAGCAGAAGTTCCTTCTACTACACACATTGGGGGTCCATTTGTTGACCTCATTTTTGTTTGAGGTCACTAAGGCCCTTCCAAACTCCAGATTAATTTTAGATCCTAGGATCCACTCTAGACTTTAGGATTCTTTCCTAGAGCCAGACCTTAGAGCCTACTCTAGAGCCTAGGATTCCCTTAAATCCTAGATCTTAGAACTCCTCTAGATCTTAGGACCACTCCAACTTCAAATTAATCCCCACCCTTGATCAACCTCAACCTCAAATCATTTCCTACACTTGATCAACTCCAACTTCAATTTGATTCCTACCTTTGATCAATTTAAATCTCAAACTTCATTCAACTCAAATTCAAATTAATTCAAGTTTCAAACATATCCAAACCTTGATCCAATCAATTTGACAATCCATCCTTCAACTTAGACTTTGATCCAAACTTCAATCTAGCTTTGACCTCATCCATTCATTAACAATCATCACATGATTGTAAATGATTTGGATACTTTAATACTAATCATTCAAACTTAAAATCCATTCCAAATCCAGAAGTCTAAACTCAAATTCAAAGTCTTAAGGTCTTGTCCTAAAGACCCTTTTCAAAGAATTTTTCAAACATTTCAAAACCCAGTCAAATGGTCTCTGATTCAGGGTCTATCACTTGCAAAGTGATAAGACATGTCTTTAGAGGTTACCCTCCAAATTTGAGCTCATTTGCAGGATTCTAACCCTTTAAACTTAATCCAACTCCAAATGTTGCAAAACCTTTAAATATTTACAATCCATACCACTAGGCCTTTCACCTAGTGGAATTTGACTTTGGATCCCCCTCCAAATCATTTGATCCCTCTTAATACCTTGATATTAACTTATTAAGCAATGATCTACATCTTTTTAGATTCAATTTGACCCAGAATTGACTTGAGTTCAAAATGACCAAAATGCCCTTAAATGGAGATTTTTGGACTTTTGGCCTAAACTCAACTTGATTTGACTTATCAACCTTTGAAATATTCTTCAAATATAATTCCAATGGATCCTAAATGACTTTAGGAACACATTGAACTCAAACTTACTCTTTGGTTTGACTTGGTTGACCAAGTCAACCATGATTGACCAAATCAACCCTTTAACCCAACACTTGTTAATTTTAACCATTCTAGTGATTTTGAATCAATTCAACTCATCAAGATTGGTTAATTATACACTCTTGACTTCAAATTCCTTGGCATGATATCTTGTAGCACTCTTGACCTCCCTCAAGCACATCCTAGTCACCATTGACTAGTCAACAAGTCAATGGGTCAAAAACAACCCTTGAAATGAGACCATAGCTTGGCCACCTCATCATCCCATAAAGCAAACCCTTTATCCAAGCCAAAATCTCCTTTTGGCTAATGGGAATATGCTTTTTCCCTCCTTAATTGATCATTAAACAAGCTCTATTAACCAAGACAAGCATTGGTTCATCCAAATAGGGAAAAAGGTGTGGTCCCTCTTCACATGGACCAAGAGATGTCACTCTCAACCACCAACCCTATTCCATAGCTTTGGGCAGCATAGGGGACACTTGGCACTCATCCAAAACCACTCCAAATCAAATCTCAACCATCCAATCCAAAAGCCAAAGGTAAAGTAAGGGAAAACTTAACCTAAAGGTGGCTTCTTCATCATTCCCTTTGATATGATCAAAATCTCCAAACTCCAGCAGCCCCCAACCTTCCAAGAGCTTCTCCCATACACTCCAACACATTCCAAGGCCTTCCCAAGCTTTTCCCAACCATTTCCAAGTCTCAAATCATTATTTTAGTGAGGAGAGAGCATTCTAGAGAGAGAAAGAGGAGTTTCAAATATAACTTTCAATTCAACTAGATCCAACTCTTGGTGTCTTCATCAAAGTTGTAGAGGATTGCTTCAGCTTTCCAACAAGCCAAAAATCTCAAAAATCCGACGGTTGGATCGTAAGTTATGCTCATTTTAAGTTTAACTTTCAATTTGAAACTGTAGCAATTTTACAATGAATGGAGCCTCCAAACTCCAGGCATTGTAAGATCATATTGCCCTCTAGCTACAGTTCAAATTTCATGCAATTTCGTCGAGTATTTTGAAAGATATGAGCGTTTAAAGATTTCTATTCAAAATGAACTAGAGCAGATCTGGACCGTCCGATCGAAGATCAGACGGCTCAGATCTGGGTATACCATGCGGCTTCCTCCATGTTTGAACGTGGGTCATCCCGTGGTATGGGAGGGTGACGTGGCGTCACGCCACGCCGCCACGTCACCGTCAGCTGATTTGACCCAAATTTGAATAAAAAATGCTTTAAATGCTCCAAATCTTCAAAAATTCACAGAAAATCGAGTTCTCCACCAAATGGGGCGTTCTTGTGCTAGTTGGAAAGATAATCTAATGTAGTATTTATTAAAATTAAAATTAAATTGATTTGATTTCTGTATTGTGAGATATTTGAGTTTATGTGAATTTCATTTATTGTTATTTTCTCACAATAAAGTGATCAAATGAAGCCCAAATTTTGGTGGATGATTATTGAGTATCTTAGGCATGTTTAATAATTTTTCTAGGTTTATATGCTCAATAGATTTCTGTGATATGAATTTTTAAGGTAAATGGTCTATTTTGGACCCTAAACTTTGAAAATTCATAAGTCCTTAGGGTTTTAGTATTTTGCTGTGATATTTCTGTGGTATGATTAAATGTATGTCAGGGTTAGACACACCAAGTTTCATGCCTATATAAATATTAGAGACACCTAGGAAAAATAATTAAAGAAATGTCTAGAAAACTTAGAAAATTCATAGTGGATTGTAAACACACCCAATAGGGGTGAAACTTGAACATAGTAAACTTAGTGACATCATATACCTTAGGTTCAAATTTTACTCAATTTGGAGGTCATTAGGTTAGAAAATTGAGCATGTCAAATTTCAGCCCCTTTAAGGACTTAGAAAATTCAATAAATCATCATAAATTTATATTAATTTCAAAAAATACCCATAATACCTCTAATTAACCATATTTAAACTCTTAATCATTCAAAATTGAAATTACATTAATTTGATATTAAAATCCACTTTAATTTAATTTTAATCAAAATCAATATTTAATCAATTTTAATTAATTAAAAATTATTAAAAATCCCAAAAAAATCTTTAAACACTTGCTGATCTCTCCTTAGATCATTTCTGATCTTTGGAGTTGATTTCAAGAAGTTTGGGACTGATTTGGGATCAAATCACTAAAATGATCCTTAATTGAAACAATTTAATAATTTCAATAAATACCCAAACTTCCAAAATTCATAACTAATTGTAGAAAATTTCAAATCAATCAAACTCAGTGGCTAATGACTCTAATTAAAATCTAGTATTTTACAAAAATGTCAAACCCCCAAAATATGGTCAAAGTCAAAAAGTCAACAAATTGGTCAAACCATGCTTAAAATCTAGTTCAAAACTTCAAACCTCCGTAATAAAATGCAGAAAAATCCGATTTCAACGTACTTACCTTCTAACTGATCGTAGTAAGGTCTAGTATTTTAATAAAATATAAGCATTCTAGAATTTGAGCTTAATCAAAAATTCAATTTTTGACGCTTTAATTAAACGATTAAAATATTCAAAAATTCATAAAGCTCAAATCACTCTAAAACTCCAAAATATATTGGTTTAATGCTTAAAATACTTAACAAACCCTTTATAACACAACAACCACCCTAAAGATGAAGTTTATCGGCTGGACTACTCCGGGCTGCGGGGCTAAGTGTCCTAAGGAGGCTGGTTCCTCAAGCCTGGTGGCACAACGCCACGAATGGATTCTAAGGGGTGCTAAATCTTAAAATAGATTCATCTTTAATTATTTAATGCTTTAAAATCTCTATTTTAATTATATTAATTTGGTTTATCGGCTGGACTACTCCGGGCTGCGGGGCTAAGTGTCCTAAGGAGGCTGGTTCCTCGAGCCTGGTGGCACAACGCCACGAATCAATTAATGGCAAACTTAAATTAATCAACTTTAAAAATCAGTAACTAACTCATTTTTTTATTAATCCACTCTTTTAATTCCAACCAACTTAAATAATTTAATCAACCCCGATTGCTACTGGGAAACCCAGGCCTACGAGGCTATTAGCTTAGCCCCAAGGAAGGTGAAATAAACTTCACGGCCTCGGTGTGAAACAAAGGTAGTAATCAATTAACTTTTAAAATATGTTTAATTAAAATTCTTAATTTATTAATACTTAAATTTTAATCTAAATCCCCTTTTAAGCCTTAACAAACCCAGACTTTTAGACAACTTCAACTAATTACCCACTTTAGGACCTACCTCAGCCACACAACCTTTTACACACACTTTAGATGATGTGCTAGGACAACCAACTCTAGATTTAGGTTAGGCCGGTGTTTACTTTACTGCTGTGTGCCGGATTTTTCGTAGTTTTCACTGCATGTTGTGGATGAGATTGCTTTGCTGTGTTTGCTTACTTTTTCTGCACTCTGTGGATGGATTGATGTGTTTGGCGACTAGATTACCCTTAGGTTAGATACGATCTGGATGTTGACACAGTTTTCTGCAAGTGGCCACGCTCATGCAGGGCAATATAAAAAGGGGGCAAATAAAAAAATGCATAAATATTATAAACTCTTTGCACAGGTGCTTCAGCTGCTAAAGCCCCCAAATCATAAAAAGAGCGTGGCCAGTGTGTTTATTTTCTTTTCTGCTCATATACAACTGCTTGGGAATAACTGTTTTCTTTTTAATTGCTTAGGATAACCCTGCAGGTGAGTCTAAATTTTTTTATTTTGATATTAATGTAATTTGTGTAAGTGTCAAGTGTTGTGAAAGTTGATTTTGAGTTGGGATACAAAGACACAAAGCTTGGATTCCAAAGAGGAAAGGATACCCCTTTGGGGAACACTCCTTTTCCATTTTGAAATCCAAATTTGGATCATACCTCTCCCTATCCAAAGGGGAAAGAGTGGCCTTCCCCCTTAGAGGGAAGTGCCCTCTTGTCCATTTGGGTAATCCACTACGATGATTCCAAGAAGATCGAAGAAAAGGAGTCCAAAGAAGAATGAGATTGAAGACTTGGAGATTTGAAGATTGAGAGTATCCCACTCAAAATAACTTGCGTCATTATTAGGTTTAGAATCCGGGTTGTTGTCAGTGGCGCCCGGCCACTTTACTTTCTGTAATATTCTGGTTTGTAATAAGCAAGACAATTCTGCCTATGGACATTTATTAATTAATTTATATTTGATGTGATGATTTGATTGCCTTTAGGATTACTTATTTTTACTAGTTTTTTGGCGATTGCATGCCACTTTTTTTGTTTTCGCCTGGATACGTGAGACTCGTGAGGGTGTGAAAGTTTTCTACTCATAACCTTAAAAGTCTAAAATTTTAGTGAGTCTAAATAACATAGAAAGATAACGAATCTAGGGAATTAGCCGGGGATCGACCCCGGGGTCGCATGCATATTTTTGCATTCTTCTTTTCTTGTTTTAGACCCTTCCCCGCCTGCGGGTAGAGTCCGGATAGTCTGACCTATGAGGACGAGGTGCCGGACCTGGGGAAGTCCAGTCTTCTAAAAAATTATTTTATAAGCCTGTTTTTAAAAATTTCAAGCATATTTGATTTGAGGTTGTTAACCAGCATGCATTGCATTAGATACAAATTAAAGAGTCAAAATTTTAATTTCATAGTCCTTAGCATTTTTGCACCCAACATAAGTCAAAGGGGCCAAATAGGAGAATCTCTAGATGTCGGCCCCAACTCTCCAAAACTTTAAATACAACGTCCCTACCACTCTTTCATAAAAAGACCGGATTCATGTATTTTAAATCGATTAGGTGGTTAGCTGGCTCCCCAATCCAGGCCGGGGTAAGTCCAGACCTTGCACTACATTAGTTAGGATCGGACGACTGTGGTCCAGTGTCCAAAATAGATTTAGGATCCGGGGCAGATCTTTGATTATAAGACCCCAAATTTCGGGAATGTAGTCCCAAATTTATAATAAAATGCTCAACTCTAATTAAATATCATTTCAATCCAAAACATAAAGCCCAACATTTAGATTAAGTTGGGACACTTCCGGACGGTTCTGGAATCTCAAAGCGTCCCCTACCTCTCCTCCTTTGACTCCGTTAATAACTGCTCAATTTTGATCCATTCCCTTTTGAGTTTCTAAAATTCATCTCTTTTTGATATCACTCCTAGAAAATCTAATAAAATTTTGCTACTATTTTAATCGAGAGTTTTCGTAGGGGATTTTATCTCCCTATGATGTAATTAACTACGAGGGCTTGCGCTCGTAAGAGATTTAGAACCACACACACCTGATTTTAAAAATTAATTTTTCAAAACTCAATTGGATTTCTTTGGGAAAACATAAAATACTAGTGATTATTATTATCATATTCAAAGAATTATCATCGAATGATATTTTCTCCCTTCAGGGAGATACATCTTTCTTTGATAAGGCTTTGGATGTGAACCTAACGATCACACTTCTTGAATATTGTATTGGATATTCAGTTGAACCTCATTTTGACCCTTCGGGGTCATATGAATTTCTCTTTAGCATCCGCTCACAATATTCAAGATGAATTTCATAATTCTAAATCTGAACGCCGTTATGAAATTTTATTTTCATCTTTCGAGGTGATATATTCTTTCTAACGGAATGATTCGATTTTAGAATTAGAATTTATCTTTAACTCCCAAAGAAACCCAATATTTTCAAAATATGTTTTCAAAATTCCACCAACAAAGGCAGGAGAGAGAAAGAGAAGGAAGAGAAGAGGAATGCTTGGTTTTGGAGCCCGCAGAGCGCTTTTCGTCCAACGACGCAGTTGGAGGATTTGTTTATCTCGCAGTAAGGACTCCGAATCCTATTTCTGTTTTCGAAGATGTTGATTTTTGGTCGTTTTGTGCACAGAATTGTGTTTTCGTTACCAAAAAACGCGCCGTATTTTGTATTGACGAAACTTTCACCGCACAACTTTTGATATGTTATTGATATGATTTTCCTACACGTTTTGAGTATTTTCTGTAACGATTCTACCAGTTATTTTGGGTTCTGTGTGATTTTAATCGAATAGATAAATATCAGGATGTGTATTGATATTGATTCAGTAGAATAATAGTCTTATATTATTGTCGTGAACATTCTATTGTAATTTGGTGAATTGTGATTTTGTAGGATTTTTGTGTAAATTTGATAGGCTGTCGTTACGCTGCCGAATTTCGTACGATTTCCAATTTTCCTGAGATTGATGAATTGAATAGATATGCATATAAATGTTGATATGATTACTCTGCATTGTTCTTATATTGACTATTGAATTGACTATTGAATTGACTATTAATTGATACTGAAAGACAAATCTGGTTGAACGTTGGTTGGAGATTGAATTGACCTGTACAGGATGGTGGGCCGACGGGCTTTCCTTTAAACCATTGATCATTGATATAACGATTGTAAGGAGTTTATTGTGGCGACGGGCAGCCGACGGGCACAAAGTGACGACTCTTATTGAAACCAACGTATGGATATCTACAACAGCAACATGGATTTCTACAACAGCAATTATTGATAGCCAGTGATTGTACTTGTTCAGTATTAATGTATTGCATGTGTACAGCCTTGACATATGGATTTACTGCTTTATTGATTTGAATGGATTTATGGATTTATTGTATCATACGATTTCATTGATTTCATTGATTGACTATTGAGCATAGATATTGATATGGATGGATATATATATTGTATTGATTCATTGATATTATTTCTTATAGATTCATTGATACTATTGTTTCTGCACCATATTAACCTGCTGCATTTGATTCATTGCTAGCATAGATTGAGCTTTATTGTACTGCTTTTCTAATCGATTGCATTGACTAGATAGTATTGATTTGATCCATTGATTCGATACGATTGATTTGACTGATTGACGGATTCTTCTGAGATTTGACGTACTGATTGATTGAGTTTGATTTATCGGTTCTTCTGTCGCTGCATCGACTATTGATTTCATCGACTATTGATTTCTGTACTGCATTGACTACTGATTTAATTTTCGCTGCATAGACTCATTGACCATTGACTGTTAGGGATTTGATTGACTGACATGCATATTGATAGCAGTACCGTGCTTTGATTTCAGTTGTAGGCTTTGGTGACCTGCTGGGCTATTTAAGCTCATTATATGTGGTTAACAATTTCAGGTTCGAGCACGGCAATTTGAATGGAGTTCGATCAGAATGTCAGACGAATCCTTTCACTATGGATGCCTGGGGCGTGACAAGCCCAACCCAAGCGAGCTTCTGATTCAGCAAATTAAACCCTTAAGTAAAAGAAGCTAAACTCTTAAACATTAAGGTACATTTTAGTGTAATTGTTAGAATTTTAATAAGAAACTCTACAGTTAAGCATGCTCATCCCAAAATAATTCTGGGATGGGTGATATATTTAAAAGTTACATTAACATGATAAAACTATGAGCCTCTTGGGCCAAAGCAAACAATATCTCAATAGTTAATAGTTTGGACTATTACAAATAATATTAAAGTAATACACCAGCATAAATATGAGAATTAAGTGTCATACAAGATAAAAGCACTATGCTATGGGAGCCACATCTTGAATCCTATATGGGACAAAGTGATATATGATGGGAGCCACCACTCAAACTTGTAGGGGACACCTCTAGAATCATATATGCCTGGTGGATGATTTTAGAATAAAGATATTGATGAGAACATCAATTACTTAAGTGGAGTAGATTGTGAAACCCCTTAAGTAAAAGAACCTAAACTCCTAACTATCAAGGCAACTTTTGGTGTAATGGTTGGAATTAAACTCCTAAACATCACCATATAAACAAAAGTAAGGAAAAAAAAAACACTTTATCATTAAAGTTCATATGAAAACAAAATCAAGTTCATCAGAGGGATTAAGATTTCATTTGGGAGAGCTTTTTTATTGCTTTTTAAAACAACTTTTTAGTACAAAATTTTTTAATTTTTTACTAAAAAACTATTTTAAGAAGCAGTAAGAGAGCCGTCACAAAATAAGCATAAACTACCACAAACAACTTTATACTAAATTTTATGATTACAGGTTTATATTAATACTAACAAATGACTTATCATAACTATTTACAACTGCATTCAAATATTTAAATTTTAAAAATAAATAATTACTTATAAATCATATTAAATCATTAAAACTATATTTGATCATAAGAACTTTCATATTCATCAAATTTATTTTAAAATAAATATAACATAAAAATAATTAGTTATATTTTTTATTCATTTATTTTAAAATAATTTTGATATATATATATATATATATATATATATATATATATATATATATATATATATATATATATATATATATATATATATATATATATATATATATATATATATATATATATAAAGGGGGGCCTAGAGGGGCACCTGCCTCCCCCTAAAAAAAAAATTTTTCCTTTAGGCTCTCTCTCTCTTTCCATCTTTCTTCAACATATCTTCTCACTACTCTCTCTCTTTCTCTTTATATGAGGGGTGAGATTATTTTTCTCTCTCAATCTTCACATTATTAGTTTTTTTTACTCTAAATTTTAGTTTATAAGAGATTTATGTAATTAAAACCAACCAATTATATTAGAGGAGAATTATAATATTTAAATTTAAATCAAGTAACTTAAAATATGCTTATTATAAATTTTTATATATTTTAATATAATTTTATAATAATAAGATGCAATTTTTTATATATTTATTGCTCTTTGTAAAAAAAAAATAGTTATATTTTTATTTAAATTATATTTGAAAATATACGATAGAAGAATAATTGAAATGGATTAATATGATAATATATAGTTTAAGTAAATTTTTGTTGAAATTAATTTAAATGAGCATGACAATATTTTTTTTATTATCATAAAATTTATTTTCTTATAATTAAAAATAGTAAAAGAATTTTAAAATCATAATATTAATTTCAAGCTAAAAAAAAAAAAAAAATTGAGGATATTTTTAAAATCAAAATTTTATGTTCCGCAAATAAAAATTTCTAATTCCGCTACAATATATATATATATATATATATATATATATATATATATATATATATATATATATATATATATATATATATATATATATATATATATATATATATATATATATATATATATATATATATATATATATATATATATAATTTATAAAACCTTAAACTAATTATGGTGACATGATGGCCCTTGCCGATCATCCCATCTGTCTGGAAATAATGCACCAGATGATTTCAATGGGCATCTTTCCATCGATGAGAGGTCTTCCCTTCATGCACGAATCTGATCAGCTGAACAAAATTTTAATGAGTAAAAAACCAACATGTTCTACGCGTCACCATGGAATGCAGCAATCTACGCTGCTAGGGTTTTGGGTTGGCTGCCCTTCCGCCGTCTCCTCCTGATTTTCCTTCTTTTTCTGCTCCTCCTCCTCCGGCGAGGCCGGAGGGGAATTTTTTCCTTCTCCGCTACATGGGCTCTTCATCTTCTCCTTCTGAGTTCCCACCTCTCTCTCTCAGAATTCAGGTGGTGCTGTTCGGCCAACTCCCAAAATTTGGAGCCATGTCTTTGCTCCAGATGTCACTGCTCCGAACTCCTTCACTTTTTCCCATCATCCTTCTGAGCCGGAAGTCATTTCTTTTACTGGTGATTCCCTTAACAAAGGAGGTCAAGATTGGGGGCTTTGCTTAGTGGGTTACTCCATAGGGCGAAGACCCTTTTATGAAGCTCTGTCGGGAGCTATTAAGAAGACTTGGTCTTTGATTGGTTCAGTCCAGCTCCTTTCCCTTAATGACGGTTTCTTCCTCTTCAGATTCTCCTGCCGGGAAGACTATGATCTTGTCTGGTCTAGAGGCGTGTGGTTTTTACTAGGGAAGCCTTTTGTGTTTCAAAAGTGGCATCCGAAGTTTGTTCCTAAGAGAGAAGACTTCTCGTCTGTGCCGATTTGGGTAAAAATCCATGACTTACCCCTTACATGTTGGAACTCGGAGGGGATTTCTCGTATTTCAAGTAAGATAGGCATTCCTGTTGCTGCGGAGAAGCTCACGAAGCTGAAGACTAGGCTTACCTATGCTAGGGTATGCGTGCTGGTTGATAGTCAAGCGACATATCCGGAGGTGATACGTGTTTCTCTGGATGGAGACGAGGTTTCTTTAAAGCTGCAGTATGAATGGCGTCCATTTCCCTGTGAACACTGTAAGTCCTTAATGCATTTTTCACTTTCTTGTCTTTCTAAACCTCACGCTGAAGAGGATGCCAATCATAAGATTAAGGAGAATATTAGAGGTAGGAGCTCTAGCAGACAGCCTAGATTTCGTGCAAAATCTAAGCCGTTGGTCACTCCCCAAGAGGAAATTGTTGAAAATACGGATTTATTGATGCCAAAAATTACTTCTCTACCTTCAAAACCGTCTGAGATTATCACTAATGGGATAGGTCTTCCTCTCCATTATCAACCACACTCGCCTGTTCTAAACAAATCTCCTCGTAAATCATCTAGTCCGGTCGCAGGCAATTCCTCTCATGCTTCTGGAAAGGAGTTAAATTCGGGAATCCCTAATCTAAACTCTCCTAATGAAGCTACCTCTTTCACTTCCACTTCTCAGACGACTAAATCTCCGGATATCCAGAAAGGTATTAATTCTCCTAATAGTTTTGATGGATTAACTATTGAGGAGGAGGATCAAAGTCAGCAAGATGATGAGGTGGAAGTAAGGGAGGACAAGGAAGATAAGATTCTTAATGATTTCTCTAAAAATCAGGGGAAGATTAAACTTGTTTCTGGCACAGGTAGTAAAAAAACTGCTAGGGGGAAGCAGGCCAAAAAACCCCCTACCAATAAGAAACATTAATGTCTTTTCCACCCATGGCGGCGTGGAATATCAGGGGCTTCAATCACCCTGATAAGGTTTTTGCTTGTAAGCGTTTAATACAATCTTTTAAGCTAGAACTGGTTTGTATTTTGGAGAATCATATCAATGTTCTTTCTCTCCAGGACCCTTTTTTTGAGTCCTCGCATTCTCTTTTTCCTAATGAAGCTAGCTGTCATAATTTTGCTCTCTCTTCTTCGGGTCGTATTTGGATCAAATGGAATGCTTCTAAAATTTGCTTTAAGCCTACGCAGATCTCCTCTCAGTTCATTTCAGGAATCATTTTGGTGGCTAATCAACCTATTCTTCTCCTCTCTGCTATTTATGCTTCAAATAATCTGAATGATCGTAGGGAGCTTTGGGATGATATCACACTGTCCTCTTCCTCCATTCATCTCCCTTGGGCTCTGGTCGGTGATTACAACTGTTGTAGATATGCTTCTGATAAACTGGGTTGTTCCCCTATCAACATGTCTTCCCTCTCTGACTTTAACAGTATGATTTTTCAAACTGGCTTGAAAGATCTTAGTTCTGTTGGGCTTAAGTATTCTTGGTTTAATCAACAAACTGACAATCCGATTCACATCAAACTTGATCGTGTTCTTGTCAATGAGCTGTGGTTGGAATCTTTTGCTGACTCGTACTGTTCTGTCCAAAATCCATCATGCTCTGATCACTGCCCTATCATTTTGCATTCAGGATTGATTACTAAGGTGCAGCACAGGTTTCTCTTCAAAAATTACTGGACTAATTTGGAAATGTATTGGATTCATCTTTTAGAGATTTTCTCTAAACCCTGTATGGAAAATCCTTTATCTCAACTTTGTAATTCTTTGAGGATGCTTAAAGGTTGCATTAAAAAGGAAGCTTGGTACTCTTCTAATGGTATTAAGAAGCATCTGGACGGTTTGTTGGGTAAGCAAAATGAACTGCTGGGTTTGCTACAACAAGATCATAGCAACTTGGTCCTAAACTTGTCATATAAGGAGGTAAATTCTGAGATTGCAAATTTCAACTCCATGTACTCCTCATGGATTGTTCAACGGGCCAAAGTGAATTGGTTGAAGAAAGGGGAGGACGATTTAAAGTTCCTCTTTGCTAAAATTAGAACTAGGAGGGGTGGTAACAAGTCTTTGGTGAATCTTCTTTCATCCAACCCCTTCTCTGATAGATCTGAGGTTATCAACACTATTATGGACTATTTTCAAAATTTATTTAATCCTCCCAATTCTATTTCCTTGCGGCCGGATGCTTTGCCTATTGGGAATAGGATTTCTGAAGATTTTTCTTCCTCTTGTATTTTACCTGTGTTAGATGATGAAATTAAAAAGGCAGTTTTCAAGGGATCTTCTAACTCTGCTCCTGGTCCGAATGGGTTTAACTTTAATTTCTATAAAACTGCTTGGCATATTATTGGGCCTACTGTTTGCAAGGCCATTAGATCATTCTTCCATAAGTGCTACATGCCTAATGGGATTAAGGCTACTGCTCTTGTCATTGTTCCTAAAACTAAGAATGCCACTACTGTCTCAGATCATAGACCAATTGCTTTATGTAATACTATTTACAAAATCATTACCAAGGTGATTGCAGAAAGGATTAAACCTGTTATGAAGTTGATTGTCATGGACACCCAGGCAGGTTTTATTAAATCTAGGGTTTCTACTGATAATATCCTTCTTGCTAGTGATATCTTGGCTTTTGCTGGCAAGAACAAAAGAGGCAATTATTTCTGTGCAAAATTAGATATCAAAAAAGCTTTTGATATTGTTTCTAGGGATTTCTTGCTTGCTAGACTTTCACAAAAAGGTTTTCCCAACCTCTTTGTTAACTGGATCAAAGCCTCCATCACTAATGTTAATTTTTCAGTTGTGCTCAATGGTGCACTTGAGGGTTTCTTCTCCTCTTCTGCTGGGCTTAGGCAAGGATGTCCACTAAGCCCCTATCTGTTTTGCATTGTGATGGATGCTTTTTCTAACCTCCTTCTGGATAGGGGTTTTAAAGGTATTTCTTTTGAGGGGTACTCTATTACACAATTACTCTATGCTGACGATGTGTTGATTTTTGGAGAAGCCACTATAGAGAATTGCAATATTTTGTCAGATCTTATTGGGGATTTTGCTAATGCTTCTGGTCTTTCATAAATTATGAAAAGAGTGTTATTATGTTTCCTAAACATACTAAGAACCATTTGGTCTTTTGCCAAGCTCTCAACATACACAACAGAGTAGATAAACTTACTTATCTTGGAGTTCCTCTGTCCTTCCATAGGCTGAAAGTGGTAGATTTCTTACCTCTTATGGACAGTGTTAATAAGAAAATGAATGGGTGGAAGGCAAATCTTTTGTCTCTTGCTGGTAGATTTCAGTACATAAAGTTTACTATTCAAAACACTATCGCTTACTGGATTAGGGGTTCAATTTTACCAAAATATGTTAATAAATTTGTTAACATATCCAGTTCTAGATTCCTTTTTTTTGGCGACTCTCAATCTACTAAGAAGCTCCACATGGTCTCTTGGGAAAAAATTTGCAGACCCAAATTTAAAGGTGGACTGGGTATTCCTTCCATCCCGGCGCTTCAATTTTCTTACAACTGCTCCATCATTTTCAGGATGTACAACACTGCCTCTCCTTTATCTAAATGGTTGGTTCATAGGTACAGATCTCCTTGGAAACCCCCTAATGCCTTGGCTTCTAAATTCTGGCAGTATGTTTGTAACACTGCTTCTGCTATTAAATCTTGTTGTAATTTTAAGATTACCCAAACTGCTTCTATTTCCCTGAGGTGGGATCACTGGTGCAATTCTCTCTCTGTTTCTGAAATATTAGGGAACAATTGTTATGATTCTATCCCTGATCTGCTTTTATATGAGCTCACTTCGACTTCTAGCTGGGTGTTCCCTGTGAACTTTCCCAGTAATGTGAGGGATATATGTGAAAAATTTTTGGTTGCTACTGATCAAGGGAATTATTTGCTGTGGAAAAATTGTGCCAATGTAAAGTTCAATAATTTCATTGATGAGTTCTATTCTAACACCCCCAACTGTGATTGGTATAAGCTGATTTGGCCTAAAAAATACATCATCAAACATGCTGTTTATATGTGGCTTGCGGTTAATGGAGGTTTGAAAACTACAGATGCTCTTAAAATTAGAAATATAGTAGTGCCAGATTTGTGCAGTCTTTGCCTTTTGCACAAAGAAACTGTTAATCACTTGTTTTTTGAATGCCACTACACTTTTGATATTATCTCAAAGCTTATACCGGGTCTTAATAGCTTCCTTTTAAGGCCTAATCTTATGCAGTTTTTGGATTGGATGCACTTGAAATTTAAAGGCAAAGCAGATTTTAAAAACTTTTACAAAGTTGTGATGTCTTGTGCTCTATATCATATCTGGAAAGAGAGGAACTCCCGTAGATTTGGGAATTCTGCTCTTTATCATACCTCTTTGCTGCTTTTGATTAAGAGGAACATTTTTGATAAAGTCATGAGCTGGAAGAATTCGTGGCAATTACTGGAAAATCTGTAATGTCTATCTATCGTGATATTTGGTGGCCCTTGCTGGGGGGATTTTCTGCTGCCTGGGTATTTTTTGGGCAGAACTGGGCTTTTTGGGTCGAAGCTCAATACTGGAGGATTAGGGTGGTGATATCTGATCTTCTTTATTACCGGTTCACTCTCTGTTTAATGGTTCCTGGAGGCTTAACTGGTTTTCTTTGGACTTTAATCAGGACAATGATGATGCTCCACACTAAATATAGAATATATCTCCCCCCTTGGATGGTCTTCGGGCAACCAGGGGGTTTGCTCTCATATCAATATTCTGAGTCCTGGTTAAAATATAGTGGAGCAAGCTTTGCTAGGAAAATTTGCTCTGTTTTTTAGGTTATACGGGATTCTTCTTACGGTGGAGATGGAGCTCTAAATCTAGGGAATCATCTGAGAACATGGCTGCTGCTTTGGTCGCTTATGTGCTGTATTTTGGCGCTTCTTTACTGCTTTGTTTATTTTGGTTTTTTGGGTTACTTGCAAAGCATATTTTACATGTATCTTTGGGCTTATTGGGAGGTATAGTTGGGGTTTTTTATTCCATGCTTATGCATAAGTTTTTGTTGTCGCTTATGCACGAGTTTTTTGAGCTATTTTTGCTCCTTTTTCACATGTAATCATTTTGTTATTTAATAGATGGGCTTTGGCCCCAATTACACCAAAAAAAAAAAAAAAAAAAAAAAAACCAACATGTTTTTAAATCCACATAAAAGGCCACCGTGGACCGTGTTTGATCAAAATTCAAAGCGAGCATCACGCCTTTTTTTTTTGTCCCAAAAAATAAAAACAAAACACTGACTGATCAAATCTATCATCACATCCTAGCTAGACGTGGCCCACATGTACACAACAAGTGCTTAAAAATATATATATATATATATATATATATATATATATATATATATATATATATATATATATATATATATATATATATATATATATTCTTCACATTCCACAATATTTCTGTTTTTTTATTTATTGGGAAATTTACATACATACCACTATATTTCTAGTCTTTTACATATCTAACACCTCAAAGTTTAATATTACTATTATACCATCGTATACTCATACTTTACATCACTTCTACCACTCCGTTAAAGTCGCACCTCACGGCGTATATCTTCCCGCCGAATTTTCTTATGCGCGCGGAGTAAACACAACCAGCGAATACCTCTGCTTGCGAATACAGTTGCTCGGGAATACTTGCGAGTACAGACGATCAGGAATACCTCTGCTCGCCCTTTACCTTAGCTGGCTGCTCGCGAATACCTCCGTTACTCGTGAATACCTCAGCTTGCTGGTTCTGCTCGCAAAATCTTGCCGGGCAGCAGGTAAAATTAATCTGAATACCTCTGCTGCTCGTGAATACCTCTGTTGCTCGCTTATGCAAAAAAAGCTGTAAGTTTTTTTTTTTTTATGAAAAATTGCAGAACTTTGGTTTAGTAGCTCGAACCCCACTTCAGGCATTTCATCGATGTTCCTCCTTCCCTCCCCATTGCAAACCGTGAAAAAAAAAATCTAGATATGCACTTTCTACAATCTATCTTTGGAGTTATAGTTGATGAAAACTGCATTTTTTAAGAGAGATGAGTGTGAATGGATCGAGCATTAAACAAAGAGACCATAAATAAATTTTGAGAGCTCTGGATATGCACTTTTGTTGGATTGGTCAGGAGTAGAAGGAAAATGTGAGGCTTTTCTTATGTGTTTTAGGCTGAGAGATTGAAAAGCCAAAAATTTCATACTTTTACCTTGAATTGCAAAGAGGTCGAGCTTTGATCGCATATAATTGAATGTGATCCCCTCCTTCACTTCAACAGCCGGAGGTTAGCCCTAACTCGTGAAAAACGGAATAAGACGTGGTAAGCCTGCCTGGAGACGGAGAGTGGTATAAATGAAGGGAAATATGGATTTGGATGGTATAAGAGTAATATTAAACTTTGAGGTGTTAGATATGTAAAAGGTTAGAAATATAGTGGTATGTATGTAAATTTCCCTTATTTATTATACGAAAGGTGATTTAATTTGTTGAAAAAAAATATAATGTTAAGAAAAATAATATATTTAAAATTATTTGGATAAATATAAAATAAATATTGATGATTATTTTTTGTTTGATTTGAAGTATAATAAATACATTATAAAATTTGATGATGACCAACGATCACGATGAAAAAAAGCGGCTACAATTGATGCAAAAGGCAATTAATGGTAGGCAGAGTTGGCTGGTGGTAGCGATGGGCAACCAACTGTTGGATCTTTATATCCATATATAAAAGCGGAAATGAAAATCAAGATTTTAGAAAATTAAATTGAGACTTTCTCCATTTTTATTTTCTTAATAAATAATAATTTTAAAATATAAAATGAAGAAAGCTTACCGAAAAGTTCATTGAGATCGTAAACATTATTCGTCGAAATGTTGATTGAGATTGCAAATCTTCTTCTTCTAATCACCTCACCAAAATATTTTAGTGAGTGGGCACAATCAATCAATTATTTATGAATAGTCTTTCTTTTGAATGTAATTTGTGTTTTCAACACAATTTAATCCTTCAAAAGGAAAAGTCTAAGAGACTAATCATTTTCTTATATATCATCTTCAATCTCACACGAAGAAATCATCTTCATTTCATGTAGAACTTCATTATTTTTTATAAGAAAAGTTTACATCTTTTCAATTTTGAAAACATATTTTCATAAGCATATCTTTGTAATTCATGAATCATTTTTAATCAATATTAAAATAATAATTATCATGACACATCAACATCCTTATCTTTAATGACACATCATTATTTTTATCTTTTGATATTAAAAGATATTTATGTTGAGCCATCATCATTTTCATGAAATTTTATATAATAAAAATAAGAGGTGATCATAAAGGCATTATTAATGTAAACATAATTTAACATTTATATTATGTCACATTCTTAACGATGGTGTTCAATTAATATATAATAGTGATTAGATGATGATGAACGGACCTATGAACCTATAATTCAAGCTCCAATAAATTTGACTATTAATTTAACACTTAAATTAATAAATTAAAATTATTAATTTTAATATTATTTCACTATAAATATGAAATTGTACTCTTAATTTATAGTATAATTTACTTAGTTTAAAAAATTGAATTGTCCACTGATTTAATCATTACATATAAAATAATCCTCCATAAAGAGTTCATAATTAGAGCTAGATAATTATGTCACCTCACTAACTATATCTTGATCCTTGAATTCTAATTAATTCTCTAATGAACAATAAATTTTGTGAACTCATCACAAAATTTGAGCGTTCAATTGTTCAAATTCTGAATTAATTAATCAATGAAACTAATTTTATAACTTTAAAAAAATGAAAGGAATGAATTTTATATATGTATATTAACATTCATAGCCATTTATTTTATTATATTTCTGAGATAGAAGGATTAAGTTTATTTCTTCTAAACTATTTTCGCGTAAATAAAAAAAATCAAATGTCACAAATAAGAGTTTATTAATAACTCAGGATTAAGATTGTTTTATATATGATTATCTTTATTATTAATTTTAAATTATCTATAATTAAAATAGAATTTATTAGAGAATTTAAAAATTTATCTGGTCCAATTCTATATAATCATATTATATAAAATACATCTATCCTTAATATTCCCATACCGAATAATCCGGATAAGATTATTCCATTATTAATGTTGATGGGCCAAACTAATAATATTTAATTATAGATTCCAACTATAATTAATTATAATTTTATTTAGATTATTATTCATAACTCAATCCTGTTGTATATAATTATATACTGAATTATAGTTACACAAATAATCATGGAATAAAAAAAAATTATGTCAAATGATAATATGCAAACATGCTAAACTTGTCTTTAAATATTTATTTTCATAAAAAATATATATTACAATAATATTTCTTTAGGGCACATTCCCTAACACCAGCAACAATAATAGAGTTAGCTTGCGATGTATTTAGAATCAACAAAAAACGGCTAAGTTTTCAATGCACAAAAACAAACTATATAATGAATTTAATAGCCACCAAACTTTTACTCAACTTTTTTTTTTCATCAAATCAAACAAGAAAATTTTAAAAACTCATGCATTTGAAATATTTCATACTTAATTTTCATCAAATCAAATAGGGCCTAATTAAAACAGGTATTCAACTACAACTAAGGCTTCATTTGGAACGATTTTTTTATTGTTTCTTAAAGTAGCTTTCTAGTACAAAAATTAATATTTTTTTTACAAAAAAGCTGCTTTAAGAAGCAATAAAAAATCATCCCAAACGAAGCCTAAATAGGTACTTAAGCCAATAATTTATACAATGAAGGAGGCTGATCATCTTTTTTATTCACGTCAAAAACATGGAAAATTCGAATTAATGCTCTAACAAGCATAATGCATTAATGCATAACTTACATAGTACAATTTCAGCATTCAATCAATCAAGCAGCTTGAAAAAAAAAAAGACAGCTGAAACAACTAACTGTAAAGACCAACAAACCTGCTTGGCAACAGGCTTCAAAATATAGAACAGATCCTGCATCAAGGCAATTCATCCATTTAACTTGGATGAGTTGCAAAACAATAATCACGCCCATGGCCATTCAGCATCTCTCCAAATACACCACCTGGTTCTGCTTTCACCATTGCTATTTTGATTCAACTTATTGCTCTGTCGTCTGTTTATGCGCAAAGGGCAAATTTCATTGCACCTCGACGAAGCATCATCTCTGTAGGATGGATTTGAGTACTTTGGGTGACCAATAAATGGGACATTTTTCCACCAAAGCTTGACAGCCTGAACAAGGCAACTTGAAGTTCAAAAAGATATGCCAGAAGTTTCAATTCAAGGAGGTAGCTGAAAGTCCTTAATTTTTAGTCAGACTTTATTTGAGACAATTTTTTGCTACTTCTTAAAACAATTTTTTACTTTTTAGTACAAAAATTATGTCATAATTATTCCACAAGTTTTATGCTGGCCGTTGACTACCTAACACAACCCTCCACTTTTCTCATCAATGACTTGGGACCTGGCAAAAGCAGTATTAAGAAAGATAGAGGTAGACCTAAAAAGACTTGGTTAGAAAAGATTAGAAATGATATTTCTTATTAGTTTAAATGAGAATTTGACTTTTAACAGAATATAATGACGAAAAAGGATTCATGTAGCCGACCCCATGAAGTGGGACAAAGGCTTGATGTTGTTGTTGTAGTATAAAAATTAAAAAAATTATAATAGAAAGCTGCTTTAAGAAGCAGTGCCTAAGTGTCAAACTTATGCTATTATCTACAAATATACACATAGTGCTATAATGAGCAAACTATTCAGACTGTTATGACTGGCAGCTCTCGAGTTCATATTGCGAGCCTTGATTAGATACATGGCTGAGTTCAAGAAGCTAAGAACCAGAAATTTTAAATCAATTTGCAAAAGACAAACATGACCATTTAACAATGTGATCCGAGTGTATTAATTTTGACTAATCTGCTTCCCCGGAAACAAGAAGAACAAAAAAAAAAAAAACTTGAGCCATTCATTGCAAATTTTCTATAAAATGACAGTGTGGTGCCATATTCATGAAAAGAGCAGGTTGTTATTTATATAGATGAAAAAGACTTAAACATGGAGATGTCTGCCACAAATGAATTTAAGTAATAATGATTGTGATATAGATAGCCGGGTAGTACAATAAAGAGAAGTTGGCAAATGAAACACTCAATATCAGTGATGCATTGCATTGCATTGCAATGGTGGGGAATATAAGGGGCATGCATCCTCATTTAATTTTTAAAATGGTTTTATATATAGTAGATATATATTAATATTTTTTTATTTGATATTTTTAATAATAAAAATTTAATTTTTATTCCCCCCAAATAATACAATTAATTTATATGCCCAAATTAAAAAAAAAATTCCCTTGCTTCACCATTGATTGCAAGTTTAACTTATTTAGGCTTCGTTTGGTTCTTCCTTTGCTTTTGTAAAGGTAGTTTTAGAAACAATGGTTAAGGGAAAGAAGTTTTCTAAAGGAAAAGCAAATATCAAAAAGCTTCTCAAAATAGTAAAAAAATGAAGTTCCCTAAAAAACATTTATATAGAAGCATCCCATACGAACAATGAAAAAAAAAATAATTTTCTCGTTTCTAAACAAAAAAGTAAAAAAAACGCCCAAACAAACGTGGCCTTAGTCATGAGAATGTTTTTTCAATCTTATTTAAGTTATCATGAAATTCCATTATTTATTAGTTATTTAAATTTTATTTATTATTTAAGACTAATTTAGAAATTTTTTATTTATTTAGATATAAATTTATCATTTTCAATAAGTCATATTTCTACAAGTAGTATCCAGCATTGTGTAATTCAACTAGTTGAAGATAGAGGAAAGAAAGTCTTTCTTTTGGCACCCTCGTTAGAGATTTATTCTATCTTGTAAGGTTTCTATCTACATTCTTCCTCTCTTTACCTCCATGGCTCTTGATCGATATTATATTCTTTTCTTCTCCGCAATCAAAAGGACTAAACAGATAAACCACAATCTTCATTCGAGCTGCCCCTACTCATCGTCAACTAGAAGGCTAGAGTTCGATAATAAATTCTTAAGGAGAATATTATAACAACGAACAAAAAGATTATCATCCCTAGTTACCTGCCAATATATCAACGCTGCAACCTTATGTGGAATCAACCAGAAATACTTTTCCATGTTAAGCGAAGTAGTTGATGAATGAACTATTTTAGCACTCAGCGTAGCAATGAAGTAATTTCCAAGAGTGGGGTGCTGAACTGAAATAGATATAAAAATGTTATCTCCAGGTTCAGAAGCATGGATTTTCCAATTTCCTATCATGTCCTGCAAAAAAAAAAAATTTCAGGCCAATAAACTTATCAAACTAGAAAAAACGAGAAGGTAAATGGGAAATCTTGCAAGCTGAATGGTAAAGATGAGTAAAAATAAAGACATTTGATCATTATAGTGCAACGATATGAATAAATAAATTATTAGTCTCGAGATCACTATGGTTTAATCGCAGATTTCTTACACATGTATGATTTTAGCAACTATATATTATCATTTTGGAGTGACTAAAGTTTTTTTTTTTTTTTTGCAAAAAATGTGAAAAAACTTTACTTAAAATTGAATCTATAAATTGTGATACTGGTTGACTTTCTTTGTGCATCTCATCACAAGTTTGCTTTAGTAAAAACTAGAACATAGGACACCCTACACCTATCACCACTTGCTTAGCATATCTTAGGTGAACTTAAGCCAAACTGTCCTTTAGATTTTTGATTAACAAACAAGTCAAACGTAGGATGTTCCATGAATAGTAGCTAGCAGAAGATCACCATTAGCCATCAATGTTACTTCAAAGAAGATTAATTCAAGAAGGAAAATAAGAATATAGTAAAGCTTCTCTTGAAAGACCAAACTAGTTTCAATGAAACTTTTGTGAAACTAAACATGAAAAATAGAAATTTTAAAATTCAAAATTTTCTCTCAATTATTGTGTGTTGTTAGATGTAGATTCTCCCAGCACTTTGCACTTGAGGCATAACTCTTCGTATACCAGTGTGAGATCTAGATATTCCAATTTATGATCTCTTTATTATTTCTTCAAAACTGGTTAGTAATTGGCGGATACTTAAGATTTTGGGAAGTTTGATTAATATTGATTTTTTTTCTTTATGGTGTAATCTCAAATTTCTTATGAAATTATGATTTCGGCAACTATATACATGATCATTTTGGAGCGAATAATGTGTTTTTTTTTGCATTAAAAGTGACTAATGTTTAGTGACATTGAATATAGAAATTGTGATACTTTTTGTGTTTCTTTGTACATGTCATCCCAAATTTGTCTTAGTAACTGCTAGACTATCACCCTGCATCACCTATCAACACTTCGTTAGCATAACTTGACTTAGCCTAACTTACGCCCTGTTTGTCAAACATAGGAAGCTCCATGAATAGTAACTGGTAAAAAGATCACCATTAGCTATTAATGTTCCTTCAAAGAAAATTATATTTAATACTGTTTTTGCTATGTCCCAAGCCCTGAATGAGAAAAGTAAAATGTTATGTTAGGTAGTCAACAATCAGCATAAAACTTATCGAATAATTATGACATGAATCATTTAAAACATTGTGTTAATGCTAGGGCGTTCCCTAAAAGCGATGTTTTGTATGACCTGAATACAATGAGAAGTGTGTAAAGACCACTGCATTAACGCCCATGTAAAGTATTAAATAAGCAATGGTTCCCACATCAATGACGAATGTGGGCAAAGAAGATAGTCCATGAAAATAAAATTAGAATAGGTACTTGGAATATATGTTATTTTACAAGTAAATTAATTGAATTAATAAATATTACAATTTATAGGAAGATAAATATTATATGCATTTAGGAAACTAAATGAGTAGGAGAGAAGGCTAAGGAGAATGATAGTTTAGGATTTAAACTATAGTATTCAGTTAGGAGTCGTACTAGAAATAGATATGAGTGATTATAGATAAGAGTTTGAAGGATAATATAGTAGTAATTAATATAATTAGAGATAGAATTATAACTTTAAATATTATTGTTGATGCTAAGATTATTAATATTATAAGTATTAATGCTCCTCAAGTTGGTGAATATGTAATCAAAATTAAAATTTTGAAATAACATACAATAATTATGATAGGAAGTGCTTGTATTCACAAGCAATCCTAACCCAAATCAAGTATCAAATAAAGCAAAACTGCTGTCCACAGCAGGAAAACAGCCCAAACCAGAGAAAATCTGAGAGAAAACGTGGGAGAAGCGTAGGAAAATAATCGCAAACACTTTTATTTCAATAGAGGATTAAAAGCACTTGCAAGATACAACTTTCCTTCAATTCGAGAGGAAGGAAGAACTCTCCAACGATCTCCGGCAAAGCCAAGAGCCCAAGACCAAACCTCGATCTCAAAGAGAAAACTCAAATTCAAGATAAGCTAATCTCCCCCCAAACTCCTCCTTATATAAAATTAATCATAAATGACCATTACAAACTTCCTAAAAGAGCCTTACACGTTCAAATTTTCCCTCCTAAAACCCCCTTCACGTGCTCACGCGGATTCGCGGCTTCCGCGCGGCTTCCGCCCGTCTCACGCGTCCGCCTCGCGTAGCAGCGGACCGGTCCCGGTTGGACCGGTCCAGCCGGCCCAGGATGGGCCGGTCTAACATTACCGCCCTCCCAAAGAATCACCTTGTCCTCAAGGTGAAAATCTGGAAACTGCTGTCTTGTCATCTCGTATGGCTCCCATGTGGCCTCGTAGTCAGGAAGGTTCTTCCACTGGATCAACACTTCCTTAGTTCCCCCTTCTTTCTGGCGAACACCCCTCAGCTCCAAAGGTTCCAGGATCACCTCTAACTCCTCCGTAAGTGTCGGCGGTAGCTCTGGAATGGCGATGTGCTCACCAATGACCCTTCTCAGCTGGGAGACATGAAAAACTGGGTGTATAGTCGCCGATGGGGGTAGTTTCAGACGATAAGCTACTGTCCCAATCTTTTCCATTACTTCATACGGACCAAAATACCTTGGAGCCAGCTTTTCATTCCTCCTGTTGGCGACTGTCTTCTGCCTGTATGGACGAAGCTTCAAGAACACCTTGTCCCCTGCCTCAAACTGGATATCTCTTCTATGCCCATATGCTTGCTTCTTCATGATTTGCTGCGCTCTCAACAAATGCCTCTTCAATTCTTCTAGCACTAGGTCCCTTTCCTCCAAGTACTCTTCTACTGACGAAACTGGGGTACTACTGCTCCCAAAGTGTACTAAGTGTGGGGGATCCCGCCCATACAACACCTTGAATGGAGTCATTTGTGCCGCCGAGTGAAATGACGTGTTGTACCAATACTCAGCCCATGATAGCCATTTTGCCCATAGCTTTGGTGTCTCTGAAACAAAGCATCTTAGGTACGTCTCCAAGCTTCTGTTGACTACTTCCGTCTGGCCATCCGTCTGTGGGTGGTAGGCTGTGCTCCTCTTGAGCACTGTTCCCTGCAATCTGAATAACTCCTTCCAAAAATGGCTGAGGAACACCTTGTCCCTATCTGATACAATCGCTTCTGGTACTCCGTGCAGTCTGATCACTTCCCTGATGAAAGCTGAAGCTACTGTCACTGCAGTGTAGGGATGCCTGAGTGGAATGAAGTGTGCATATTTGCTAAGCCGGTCCACCACTACCAGTATCACTGTGAATCCTTCTGATCTGGGTAATCCATCGATGAAATCCATGGAAACTTGCTCCCAAACTTTGTTTGGAAGTGTCAAGGGTTGTAGTAAACCTCCTGGGGCCATGGCCATGTATTTGTTTCTTTGACATATCTCACAACCCGCCACCATCTCCTCTACATCTTTATGCATCCCCTTCCAATACAGTTCTGTTGCCAGCCTCCTGTATGTCTTCTGAACTCCGGAGTGACCACCCACTGAGCTGCCATGAAATTCCTGCAACAGGTGGGGAATGTGTATGGAAGTTCGTGGCATCACAAACCTCCCCTGGTACAAAAGTCTCCCCCCTTCCATGTAGTAACCAGGGTGACTGCTCCTGTCTTTCTCCAGATCCTCCCTGATCTTCCTCAATTCCTCATTCAGCATGCTTTCTTCTTTGATGGCCCCCCAATCTACTATCAATGGTGCTGACACAACCAACTCCTGAATCTCCCCCACGCATCTAGATAAAGCGTCGGCCGCCTTATTCTCCAAACCAGGCTTATAGTGGATCTCAAAATCATAGCCTAATAGTTTGGATAACCACCTCTGATGCTCTTCAGTCACCATCCTTTGCTCTAACAAATACTTCAAGCTCCTCTGATCGGTCCGTACAATAAAGTGTCTTCCCAAGAGATATGGCCGCCACTTTTGGATTGCCAAAACAATGGCCATCAGCTCCCTTTCATATACCGACTTCAATCTAGCTCTGGATGATAGCACCTGACTGAAGTATGCTACTGGCTTGTGATTCTGCATCAATACCGCCCCTAACCCATATCCCGAGGCATCTGTCTCTACTATAAACGACTGATCAAAGTCTGGAAGAGCTAGAACAGGAACCGTGGTCATGGCCACTTTCAACCTTTCGAATGCCTGGGTGGCCGCCTCTCCCCAGCAAAAACTATCCTTCTTCAGCTGCTCAGTCAAAGGCCAGGCAATGGTACTGTATCCCTTCACAAACTTCCTGTAGTATCCAGTCAATCCTAGAAAACCCCTCAATTCCCTGAGGTTCCTAGGTAGCGGCCATTTCTGCATTGCTTCAATTTTAGTTTGATCCGCTGCTACTCCTTCTTGTGATACCACATGTCCCAAGTATTCCACACTTGCCTGAGCAAAACTGCACTTCTTCAGGTTGGCTTTCAACTGGTGCTCCTGCAGCACTTCCAAAACCACTCTCAAATGCTCCCAGTGTTCCTCCACAGTCTTGCTGTACACCAGGATGTCATCGAAAAAGACTAGGACAAACTTCCTAAGGTGCTGCTTGAATACCCGATTCATCAAGGACTGAAATGTTGCCGGAGCGTTAGTTAATCCAAAGGGCATTACCAGAAATTCATAATGTCCTTCATGAGTCCTGAACGCTGTCTTTGGAATATCAGTCTCCTTCATCCTGATTTGGTGGTAGCCAGATTTTAGATCTAGCTTAGAGAACATCACTGCACCATGTAGCTCGTCCAGTAACTCATCAATCACAGGAATTGGGAACTTGTCTGGTACAGTGCCTTTATTCAGAGCCCTGTAATCCACACAAAATCTCCAACTTCCGTCCTTCTTCTTAACTAGGATGACTGGGCTGGAAAAAGGGCTGTTGCTGGGTCTGATGATCTCTGCCTCCAGCATTTCCCGGATCAACTTTTCAATCTCATCTTTCTGAATCTGTGGATAGCGGTAAGGACGGACGCTGATTGGAGTTTCACCTTCCTTCAGAGTAATGGCGTGCTCCAATTCTCTCTGAGGAGGTAACCCCTGGGGCGGTTCAAAGACTTCACTGAACTGGTGTATGAGCGGCTGTACTGCAGAGGGAACATTGCCTTCCTCCTCCAGTCTGACTCCTTCCAGGCGGTGCAACTCTACTAAGAAGCCTCCTCCTTCCTCTCGAATTGTTTTGATGAGGGATTTGAGAGAAACCCCTGCTTTAGTCAGCCCGGAATCACCCTGAATCGTCCTCTTCCTGCCACCAATCACCATCTCCATCTTTAGTGTTCCCCAATTGATTTTTGTCTCTCCCAATGTCTGCAGCCATTTCATCCCAAGGATGACATCCGTACTCCCCAATTCCAAGGGAAGGAAGTCTTCCTTTACCAGGATCCCTTGAATCTCCAAGACTACTCCTCGGCAGACACCTCGACCCATCTCTACCTTTCCAGTGCCCATCATTACTCCGTAACCTCCGGTATCCACTAGCTCCATCCCCATCACATCAACAATCTGGGTGGAAATGAAGTTGTGTGTTGCTCCACTGTCTATCAACACCACAACCTCACGACCAGAGATCTCCCCTTTCACCTTCATAGTGTGACTCGATGTGAGTCCCACTACTGAGTTCAGAGAGACTTCCGCTACATCCAGATGCAACTTCTCATCCTCCTCCACCTCGGGGTCATTTACACCTCTCTCTTCGTCTTCCTCATCTTCACAAACGAGGAGAACCTGAAGAGATCGATCCTTGCACTTGTGCCCCGGCATGTACTTCTCTTCGCACCTGAAGCACAACCCTTTTGCTCTTTTGTCCTGCATTTCTTTGTCGGTCAACCTTTTGAACTGTCCCCCATTTCCTCCTCCAACAGATTTCTCCTTGGGCACCTCCCTCTGATTCCCTGGGGCTACCCCTTTTGAGGGTAATACAGCAGTAGTCATTTTGTATGATCCTCCTGAGTAGTTGCCTCTAGCTCCTCTTTCTGATCTCTTCTGATCTTCCACCAGTTGTGCAAGCTCCATGGCTTTGCCTAAGTTCCTTGGCTCCAGCACTCTAACAGCCGTTCTTATCTCCGGCTTGAGCCCCTTCATAAAATTCCCCTCCAGGGCCGATTCAGAGATGTGATCCAGACGGCTAGCCAAGTACTCGAATCTGTCCCGGTAGTCGGCCACGGTCCCCTCCTGAGTCAGAGCAAAGAACTGTTCATAGAAGTCTCCTCCCCCATCGGCTCGGAAACGTTCTAATAAACAATCCTTGAACTCTCTCCAGTTCCTGATAGGCTCTCTCCTGTCTCGCCATTGATACCATGCCAACGCCTTCCCTTCCAGACACAATCCTGCCGCCGTCAGCTTCTCATCATCTGTCAATCCGTTGACAGCAAAGTAACGCTCCACCTTGTAGATCCAGCCATGACCATCTTCCCCCTCAAAGATGGGCATCTTCAACTTCCTCACCTTCGGATCCCTTCCGTTACCCCGGAACTCTCCGTAACCTCCCGTTCCTCGAAGAGGAGGTGCTCCCCAGGTGTCCCGATCCTCCCTCCGACGTTGGTAATCGAATCCTTCATCATAATCCCCTCTCCCCCTTTCCAAATCAGCACCTCGACGCTGAAAATCAGCACCTCGACGCTGGTATTCTTCTCTCCTTTCTCCAAAATCCGCACTACCTTCATATTCCCCCCGCCTGCCTCCAAACTCCACACCTCGACGCTGAAAATCAGCACCTCGACGCTGAAAATCAGCACCTCGACGTTGAAAATCAGCACCTCGGCGGTCATTTCCCATGCTCATCTCCTCTCTAGAGAGTGGCTCTAGAGGTGGCATGTCGTCTTCACCTTCAAGAATCTCCACTTCCGGATTCCTCCTCCCCCGGATCGGGTTCGGATTTCCTCTTACGCCATGGACGTCATTGGTCTCTCTCACTTCCGATGTGTCCGGATGGGTCTTCATTTCCAATAATTTCTTCATCATTTCTTCCATCGCCGCGAACCTCCCTTCCAACCTCTCATTGTTGGTAGAGATCTCCATGAATTTCCCCTCCAGATCTGTCTTCAGTTGACCAAACTCGCCTTCTAAAACTTCCACCTTTTTACCGGCCATTTTTCTTCTATCGGATCCACAAAAATCTTCTTCTGGAGACGAAGATCTTGCTGAAATTTCGGAAATTCAGCCGCCGGTGGTCCCAAATCGTTGCTCTGATACCAATTTGATAGGAAGTGCTTGTATTCACAAGCAATCCTAACCCAAATCAAGTATCAAATAAAGCAAAACTGCTGTCCACAGCAGGAAAACAGCCCAAACCAGAGAAAATCTGAGAGAAAACGTGGGAGAAGCGTAGGAAAATAATCGCAAATACTTTTATTTCAATAGAGGATTAAAAGCACTTGCAAGATACAACTTTCCTTCAATTCGAGAGGAAGGAAGAACTCTCCAACGATCTCCGGCAAAGCCAAGAGCCCAAGACCAAACCTCGATCTCAAAGAGAAAACTCAAATTCAAGATAAGCTAATCTCCCCCCAAACTCCTCCTTATATAAAATTAATCATAAATGACCATTACAAACTTCCTAAAAGAGCCTTACACGTTCAAATTTTCCCTCCTAAAACCCCCTTCACGTGCTCACGCGGATTCGCGGCTTCCGCGCGGCTTCCGCCCGTCTCACGCGTACCGGTCCCGGTTGGACCGGTCCAGCCGGCCCAGGATGGGCCGGTCTAACAAATTAATACAAAAGATACATGTTGAAAAAAATATTTTTATTGTAGAGAATTAAATGAACATAGTGATAGAGAGAGAAAATCTTAAAAATATTCATGGTAGTTATGAGTTTGAAGCGACTAATGAAGGTGGTAGAATTATATTAGATTTTTCTCTAGCTTATGATTTTAAAATTTTTAACATCTTATTTAAGAAAAGAGATGAATATCTCATCCAGTATAAGAATGGATATGATAAAACATATATTGTTTAGTTTCTTATAAAAAAATAATTTGTTTAGATTGCAAAGATAGTAAAATTATTCCGAGTAACATTTATATACATAGCATTGCTTATTAATTTTGGACTTTTAAATGAAGGGACATAAAATAAAATGTTATCCTATGATTAGATGGAGGCATTTAAATAACATTAATAAAAATATTTTTAGAGTAAGATTCAAGATCTTAATATTCTGACTGTACATCAAGAAGCTAATATTATATGAAAACAAGTAACTAATGATATTAAGAATGTAGTAAAAGATGCACTTGAATATTAAAAGGAAAATCTCATAATAGTAAAAATAGTATGCAGTGGAATTAAAATGTGAAAGAAAAGATTAAAAATAAAAATTAGTTTAGATGTAAAAATTAAAAAAATTGTGAAAGATATAAAAGACCCATAAAAAGTAAGAAATCAACATGTGATGCAATAAATTTAACTTTGAATAATTTATATAATAGATTAGATAGTAAGGAAGGCGAAATATATATATATATATAAGTTAGCCAAGCAAAGAGATAGGAGAAAGATTTAGTTCAAGTGAAGTGCATCAAGGATGAAAATAAAAAAAATGCTTTTCTTATAAGGGAATACTCGACAAAGGTAGATGAGATATTTTAATAAATTTTTCAATAAAGATTATGAAATTATGATTGACTTTAGTGACATTTGCACTGTGTGATGATGAAATATAAGAGTACTATTAAAAGTAAATAATAAGAGTACGTGTTTTAGATGTGTAGGGTCTATTGTCCATAGTGATGATGAAATATAAGGGGTACTATTAGTAGAACTAAAATTAGATGGTTGAAATGGAGGAATGCATCGAGCCTACTGTGTGATAGAAAAGTACCCCTCAAACTTAAGGGAAAATTCTATAAGATGACGGGTAAGACCTGCAAAGTTTTATGGCATAAAATATTGGTCATTAAAAGAGAAGCATACAATTAAGTTAAGTGTTACAAAGATGATGATGCTCAGATGCATGAGTGGCTTTACTTTTTGATAGAGAACGCGGAATGAGCATATATGTGAAAAGGTTGGAGTAGCTCCAGTGACAATAAGATTAGAGAAAGTCATCTTAGATGATTTGGTCACATAAAACGTCGGTCTTTTGATGACCCGGTTAGGAGAGTAGATGTATTAGATTTGGCCTATGTTAAGAGAGATAGAGTTTGGATAACTTAAAAAGACTTGATTATAAAATATTAGAAATAATATTTTTTTATTAGATTTAAATGAGAATTTGACTATTAATAAGACACAATGGAAAAAAAATGATTCATGTATCCAACCACACATAGTGGGATAAATGCTTGATGTTGTTGGTGGGATCGTAGATTTCTTATGGAATTATGATTTTGGAAACTATACAATTTCCATTTTGGAGCAAAAAAATATTATTTTTTACTTTGCATCAAAAGTGACTAATAGTTACTTAAATTGAATCCAAAATTGTGATATTTTGTATTTTTGTGTGCATCTCATCCCAAATTTGTTTTAGTAAACACTAGATTATAGTGCGCTGCAAGCACCTATCAGCACTTGGTTAGCATATCTTAGTTTAACTTAAGCCCAATCAAACAGGCCGCCAATAAATCCAACCTTTTGATTTTCTATAAGCAAACATGTAAAACATAGGATGTTCCATGAATAGTAAGTTGCCAATGAAGACCGCCATTATCCATAATGTTACTTCAAAGAAGACTAATTCAAGAAGGAAACTACGAATACATAGAATAAAACTGCTTATCTTAATGATGTTGGGTCTTGAAAAGACTTCCCAAGCAATTCCCTAAAACTGTTTTAACACCAATGAAGAAGGGAAAGAACAGGAAGAAATTGCGTTGAGTTTTAATTTAAAAAAGGGATAACACCAGGACACCTTTTTTAAAGCGAATAAGCCATATCCTATTGTCAGCTGGAGATAGAATTTTGACACAAGGAGACCAACCTTGGAGTCAGAACACAAAAACTAAACACATCATTCTAATATAATTTTTTCTCACAGCATTGGTAGTGTGCTCAAAAGCCCATAACACAGTGGTGATGAAGATGAAATTTTCAGCCAGAAATACTCCCTTAACTAAGCAAACACAAGCTTTGAGAACAATAATTAATTTTGGAGCTCAACATTGAAGAACAAGCATTAATTGTTGTTATCATCTGAAATTCCATTACAATATAAACTGTAACTTCTCAAAAAATCCTTACCATAAACGGGCTAACATGCAAGGGCTTAGCAATCATATCCGATCCGGGGGTAAACTCAAAAAATACTTTTTCCCCCCATGGCGTATTTGTCACCTGAAATCCAAACATCCGCCACCAGTTAACGCTAGGGAAAACTCTGTCCATTTCAATAAAAAAATAATACAGGAAAACCTACAATGAAGTACCCACCTCGGCAATGCAATTCTTTAAACGAGGTAAAGAGCTTCTTTTCTCCTCCTCCCCTTCCTCTCCCAAATCATAGCAATAATACACCTTCAGGGGATTCTGATCGTACCCCACGCTTGTCGGAATTGTGAGAAGAAACCTAAAACTATCAGTTTTAATAGGATTTCCTTCAGTAGAAATATAATTGAATCAATAAGTCGTCGAATTACACTGGTCCATCGGTCCCCGCAGCCTCCCGAGCTCGATCAGCGGAAAGATGGCAGTCATGCTGAGCACGGTCCAGATCAAAGAGCGCATAGCGAACTGGATACTCGAAGGAATTGGAAACAGGCTTTGTCCGCGAATGGCGGACATGGCCCTCATAGAGTCGCACAGCGGCGCGGTCGCAGCATTCGTTGGCAGCAAGAGGAGAGAGAAAGCGGGAGAAGGATCGGATAGCGAGGAGGAAGGAGAGGGCGGTGGAGGAGACGAATGTGGAAGCAATGGAGCAGAGCAAGTAGAAGGCCTCCATTTCGCGCTGTGGTCTGCCGTGTCTTTGGAATTTTTATTGGGTGTGGAGTGCTAACGTAGCTGTGTGTGCAACTCTATAACTGGCCGTCATGTGGAGCTCATCTTGATTCCACCGTTATTTTTTTTTTACCTCGCGGCCCAACGATTTGAACCGCCCAAATAATTGAAAAAAAGCGCGGTAACCATTTCTTCGAGAAGATCTGAAACGTCTCTTCCAGTTTTACTTTTTCGGGCGATTTGCTTGTCTACATTCTTCCACAAGGAGAAGTTGCAGACGATTATTCATCTTCCACACGAAGCAACTTAATCTTCTACACAAAGCTACTACACGAAGCATCTTGAGTCTTTATCGTCTAAATGGCTAATGTATGTTTTTTCTATAGTTATATGTAATTATCACGTTTTAGGGTTTGAATGTAGTTTTTCCTTTGTGGGGTTTGAACGAATGGGTACCCAGCGGTACCCAGCTGGGTACACTGAGTACCACCCCCTTCATTTATTTTTGGAAAGCATTGTAAGTTCCATAACTTTTTGTAGTTCTAGGGTTTGTCGTTATTATTTTTTTTTTTTTCTGTTGATGAGAAATGTTATTTATGTTTTTTCCGCTTTTCTCCTTATGAGAAGGTCTGTATGGCTCTCGGTACTGCTCTGTACCTTCATGTTTTTTAGGTAATGCTTGGAACTGCTCGATACCGCTTGGTACCGCTCGGTACCGTTCAGTACTGTTCGGTACCGCTCAGTACTGTTCGGTACCGCTCGGTACCTCACGGTACTGGTTGGTACCGCTTGGTTCTTAGAAGAAACTAACCTGGAATGAAATTTTTCGTAATCAAATACATCATATTACGCAGGGATATGTTCCGAAGATTAGCTTCCATTGCAGAACGTCAACTTTTAGAGAAGTCTGTGATCATTTAGTCAAAATATTTGGCAAAAACCTTGTGGAGAGTTTGAAGCAAAATAATCTTCATCACTTTCTTTTTATGCCACGTTTTGTACAGAATGTTCCATTGGTATTCAGGTTGTTGTCGTGCTGGGACATTAATAAGCAATGCTTTATCATTAAAGACAAGAAGTTAACATGTACTACTGATGAAGTTGCTATGATTTTAGGCTCACCGAACAAAGGAAACAATTTTGAAATAGGTAGCGCGAGAATCACAGAAAAATCAACTAATGATATTAGGAATGAGGTTATTAGTTTAGATGAATCAACTCCACTGCCCGATGTTGAGAAGAAATTCATCTTTTTTTTGTTGTCAAATCTTTTTTTTCCTCTGCACAACTATCGAACACCAGCATCTATCCTCAGTGTAGCACGAAATGTTGACAAATTTTTATCTTAAAATTGGCCAGAATCAATTAGAGAATTCCTTGCGGCTGACTTTAATGCAATTGCGAAAAAATTGAGCAAAGGACAACCACTTGGATACTTGAATGACTTTGTTCAGATTATAATAGTGAGTACATTGAATTGAATTAGTTTTGTATTTATTAATGATGTAGACTATTTGAAGATATATTTTATGTTGCTATTATTATGTTTTGGGTGCAGATATGGTTTC
This sequence comes from Dendrobium huoshanense, assembly GCA_016618105.1. Classification (NCBI taxonomy): domain Eukaryota; kingdom Viridiplantae; phylum Streptophyta; class Magnoliopsida; order Asparagales; family Orchidaceae; genus Dendrobium; species Dendrobium huoshanense. Next base: position 22,280,674 of record CM028352.1, on the reverse strand, counting down.
CAGAACACTCTACAGTCCACAAACCATTGAATTCAAAATCAAGACCAAGGTATCTCCGATGAAGTTGTGATGTAGTTTATAACGAAGCATAGGCTTCTAGTTTATTTGAAGATCTTAAAACTGCAGATTTAATAATTTCTTTTGATGCAATAACAAGTGAGGAGAGAGAATTATTAGCAAATCCTCCCCCACATACATCACTTGACATATTCCCCAATTTATAACTCACCTTGTGCAAACCTCGTGTACAACTTTCATCTCCTTCGACATCACCTACACCCTCGAGACCTCAAAGCCCAATTAGCCTTATTAGCCATCTCTTCTCTCCATAAAACTTGAAGCAAACGATCACAATGATCATGCCATATATGAACACAACATCTATATATTTAATTCTGTCTTGCTTGTTGCTCAAGTTAATAGTCTGCAACCACATCCATGCAGTAATGCATTCTAGTTGTGGCATGCTCGACAAAATCTTTAATCTGCATGCCTAGATGCAGTTTAGCATCCGGCCAATGTAGTTTATAAACCATAAGGAAAATATGTAAATAAATAGATCAACAGTCTCAACTTATATAGCTTTTAATTTCAACTACCATAGTGAATATCACAACAACCAATCTTAAATACGTGAACCACTACAACTACGAACTTTAATTTCAACAAGCATAGTAAATATCACAACAAACTTTAAATTCAACACATCTTAAGTACCGAACGGTACTGAGACATACCAAGCGGTACCGAGACATACCGATCAGTACTGAGTGGTGCCGAGAGATGTCTACCTATACAAAATCAATTATAGAAATAACAGAATTCAAATTAGTCCATTCAATAAAGAAAATTTCAATATTCACCTAAGTCTTTCTGCATTAATTAGTCCATTCATCATCTCTATATATTCAGGGTTCGGCTGGCTGCTTGGTCGACGAAGTGTTCACTCATCTGTGAAGCATTATGGTATGTTTATAAAGGAAACTTGACTAATTGGTTCCACTGGTGTACACTATTTAGTTGAAGGAGTAGGTTGTTCCTCAGCTCTCATCCTCTTAGGTTTTCTTTTCTCCCAATGACTCTTCAACCTTGCATTAGAAATTCCTTTGGGCCTGCACTTTATAGAGTCTTTTAATTTATTTGGCATGCTTGAATTCGTAATAAACTTATGATCCTTCTTGGCATCTACTATCAAATCTACATTCTCAACAATCTCAGACATTGCATCAATCATGTACTGTTCTGCTTCCACATTCTGTTGCCCTCTTGTGCTTATTTGATATACGAATCTACTGAAATAATTTCGGAACATCATACCTCCTAAGCCATTCGAGGGGTTACTTGTAGCTACCATAGATGTTATCGGCCTGTCAGAGCAAAGGTCTTTTCTAGCTCAAGCTGACCATCTCTTTAGTAGATATTTTGGATGTATATTAGTTATATCAATCTGCCTTATCACTCTCAAGCAGTGAGAACATAATATGCTAATCATGTTGAATTTTCCACAATTGCATTCAATGGTACCTTCTTTATCATCAAAATTAACAGTCCAATGGCGAGGCTGATCAATGTTGTCAATAATTTTGACAAAAAAAGTTGATAAGTCACTTGAGGCATGAGCTATGCACATCCCACCCACACCTTTTAAAAACTCCTCAAAGAAAGAATACAATTTACGTGAATAAAATCGCGCAGCCTGCCTAAGAATTGGACTACTCTTAACTAAAGATACAACATCGGACTAGCTGCATTTGAAATCTTCATCCTGCTCATTCTGACGCCATGTCTTCATCACCTTCTTTAACCCCAAAAAATAGTCAGTTATGCTACTCGTAGGCTTTAAAATTTCGTGACACACACTGTTAGTGGATTCGCTACGCTGTGTTGAAAGAATATCAAGGTTAAAATAAGTCTTGTTGTATGCTATGGACCATTTCTGCCTTATTTTGTAAAGTTCTTTCAACCATACATGGTCATGAAGGTCCCCTTCATTGATCCTTTCAGTCCAACAACTGTCAAACTCCTCCTCTGAATCACACTTGCTCAAATATTTATAAATGAGACCTATAACCTTGTTGTTGCTGTTGTAGCAATGCAACTTGGATGGAAGCTTCTTGGTGATGAGCCATTGTCATAGCCTATGGCATGTTTGAGGTAATGCAATTTCTATTGCTTGAGACATTGCCTGGTCCAAGTCAATAAAAATTGTAATGGGATGTTTATCACCCATAATTCGCAAGAATGTTCTAAACAATCATGTAAATGATTCTATTATTTCCTCCGACAGAAATGCAACCCCCAAAAGAACATTCTGTCAATGATTATTAACTCCAACACAAGGTGCACAAGCTATATTATATTTGTTTAGTCTATAGCTTGTATCAAAAATGATAACATCCCAAAAGCAGTCGTAATCTATTCTTCCCACACCATCAGCCCTGAAAAAATTCACCAATCTGTCATCTACATCATATTGGACGTCCCATGCAAACATGTTATTACTATTTGCTCGATCTTTAAAAAGTTCAATTAGGGAATTGGTGTCCCCATTCTCAATCTTACCTCTTTTCTCTTTATGAACAAAGTTATATGCATCCCTTTTGGAAAAACCTACATACTCCCTTCCACCGACTTCATCAGCTAGGTATGTAAATGCATCAATAGTTATAATCCCAACATTTATCATTGATTTAAGAACGAATGCTTTCTCTTCACTAATATTCCTACATGATCTGAGTAAATGTTGATCTTCAGGCCTTGCTAACTCATGATTGTGGCACTCAATGCATTTTTGAACCTTCCATACTCCACCGTGGTCAACTGAAAAATCTAATCATCGCAGTACACCCAGTCCTAGTATTGGATTTCTTGTATTTTAATTTGGCGTTCAAGTTAATGCCCTTCTTAAATCCAGCTTTCAAACATACAAAATCCTTGAGCCTTATCTTTCTCGAATTAGGTCAGTAACAGTGATGATCTTTGCGAACACTAAAACCAACATTATGCGCGTAATAGCAGAAAATTTCATATGCCTCTTTCTCACTATTACAGACAACCTACGAACAAGATAATCTAATTAACCACTTCGAATTTAACATTGGAAATAGACACAAAACTTTGCAATAGCATCGGTACCTATTGGTACTGACCGGTGCCGTTCGATACCAAGTGATACCGAGCGATACCGATACCAAGCGATACCAAGCGGTACCGACCATTTAGAAATGGTACCAAATGGTTCCTAGGAGCCGCATGACCACCAATACATATATTTTAAAATAAAAATTATTCAACTAAACACTGAAGAAGTCATGACATGCATATCGTATTTATCGATAATATATCCAACTTATGTTCGATATTCTGCTGGAAAACATCTCCTCCTCTAAGCTGTGACTCTTGATTAACGCCTTCCATCTCCGACCAATCTTCGATGTCCTCCAGAACGGTATCCATCTTCATAGCTTCCTCTCTTCTCCAGCTTTCTGAGCTTTCAGGTTACGAGAAAAAATGTTTTAACTGAGGTAAATAACCTGCACCATCAAATATAACCCTAGGTATTACTGCGCTTTTTTTCAATTATTCGGGCGGTTCGGGTCATCAGGCCACAAGGTAAAAAAACTACACGTGCTTAAGAGATCGGTGGGGTCAAAGTGGGCTCCACGTGGCGGCCAGCTATAGGGTTTCACACACAGTGCTACGTCCGCACTCCACACGCAATACAAATTGGAAAAATTTTAAGAAGATCACCACCACTATAAAGAAAATGTTTTTAAAATTAAATTTAAAATGGATAAATTTATCAAAAGAAATACGATTTTATCAAGAAAAAGGTAATTCATAATTTGATTTTCTTATAAAATCAATTTTATTTCTAATTTTCATTAGAGATAACGTAAATTAGAATTTGATTTTCTTAGAAAATCAATTTCTAATACGTGTTTTCTATATAAATTATAATTTAATATAATATTTATAAATTTAATATAATTAAATTTAATATTTAAAATATTATCAAATATAACATATAGAAATTATAAATTTAATATAATAAATAGCTAATAAAAATTACATAAATAAATAATAAAATTAAAATTGTTGCGTCCAGCAGTATTCACGATGATAGAGAAATATGAAATTAACGTCTTAACTTTTAACGAAAATCTGGCATGCAATCAGATAAGAAGAGAGGGTGTAACATTCACTAGAAACATCAAGATTTTTATGTGGAAAACCCCTGAAAAGGGGGAAAAACCACGGGGCCTAGCCCAGTTTGAATGAATCCACTATTATTTGCAATCGATTACAAATGAGGCCCTTCTTTGGACGATGTAAGTTAGAAGGACTGTAGTCGGCGAGCGACGGAGATCTGAAGGAATGTAGTCGGTGGACGACGTAAGTTAGAAGGACCATAGTAGGCGGGCAACAGAGTTCTGAAGGACTGTAGTTAGCGAGCGACGTAAGTCGAAAGGATTGTAGTCAGTGGGCGACGTAAGTCAGGAGGACCGTAGCTGGCGGGCGACGGAGGTCAGAAAGACTGTAGTATGTGGGCGACGTAAGTCGAAAGGACTGTAGTCAGTGGGAAATGGAGGTTAGAGAAAGACTGTAGTCGGTGGGAGACATAAGTCAGGAAGGCCGTAGTCGGCAGGCGATGGAGATTGAAAGGATTATTGTCTGATAACAAAGGTCAAAAGGACGACGTCAGGTAGAAGTCTAATAATGGACGGAAATTCAACATCAGATAGATATACAACGAAAGTCCAACAACCGGCAGAAGTCTGGCATCGGGTAGAAACTTGGTGACGAGCGGAAGTTCGGTGTCGGATAGAAGTTAGGCATCAGTCAACGGCCGAGGAGAACTCCGGCGTTAGATGGTTCAACATTGATGAAATCCCTTATTTTAATCCCATAGAGGTGAAGCATCTCTTGTCTTCTTCTACTATAGTTAAGCATTTATACAACCAACATTTTTTACATAAGATCTTCTGTAAATGCTCTAGTGGATAGCAATGATATAGTTGACAAGACGTCTCCATCATGTTGAATTTCATTAATGTAGTAAACCACTTCCCAATTTGTTGGTCCTTTCTTCTGACTTGGGGAATAACATAATCGTTAATGCAAACATTATTTTTGCATTGTAATTCATAGAGATCTCTTATAAGTCCATGCTCGTGAATGGCATTGTAACCCTCTCCGTCACATTCGAAGAGTCTGACCTCCTTTAATTCGATGATCTAATCATCTGTGGAATGTTCGTCCATATAAAACTTCACATGTTGAAATGGAATGATGTGACTACGTACTCATCCCTTTCACTCTGATTTTCTGGTCTTCGGCCAAGAATTAACGAACAAAGGCCCAAATCTCTCTCCCTCCTTGATTCTTGGGGCTCTATCTCAAGAGAAATGAGATGTCTATTTATAATTTTTTTAGAGTGGCATGACCAGTAAATAGAAGGAAGATCAAGGGCGAATCGGGAGTGGTTTGAATGGATGACCGATATTGAATCCCTTGATCGTGCATCGTTCATTAGACATTTGAAGTTCTTAATGATGTCAGAATTTAGCGATATTGGGCTCGTTGGATTTATCTCATCAAGCCGCTCGATTCGATTATAAGCTTGTTATTTTTATAAACTGTTTGGTAATCCAAATTGTTGTTTGAACCTTATAATCATGCTTTGGGTCTTTGATTCAAACTCATTTGGGCTTAGATCGAGTTGAATTTTGTGTCGTTGGGTTTGTATTTCTCATATGATCAGTTCGCCTATAAGTTTACTGAAATTAGAGTTCAGATGATCCTGAATTTAATTTTTGAAGTTTTCAACTTAATTTTTGCTACGAGATTCATGCCCGATCAAGACAATTTTTCAATGATATATCAATTTCCCGCCTTTTTTTGGACATCGAAGCTCCAGAAGTATGAAAATATATGTGTCGATATTTTACATTGGCTGAATCATTAAAATTGCGTTCCAAAGCAATGTGATATGTTAGTAGTCTGGTGACACACTTATAATGTTAACTGAGTTGAGGGCTGATGAAGATCAAATTGTAATTTTTTTTAAGAAGAAGTTGTAGGAGATGCTTGATATACAATCGAAGAGAAGTCGCTTGAATCCACCAAGAATATTTGACTATTTTAAAGTTTCTTATTGCTTGATGATAGTAGTTTATATGAATGTTGCCAATGTACTTTTTACTTTGAAATTCTTGCAAAAATGAACCTGATGTATAATTTTTACAATGTAACTCCAATGATACTGTATATGAAGTTGAGATCTTATCACTCAGAGAAAATTAAATTGTTTATGCATCTTTGAGTCATGCTTTGATATATTGCCCCTCATATTTTTGAAGGCATTGTTAGACTGCTAAGGTCTTTATATAAGTGTTAATTTTATCAACCCCTTATTTTCATGGAATCTTTATAGAAAGAATATTATTCACTCAAAATATTACTCAATGATGCTGACCTCTGTAGAAGAGGTTGAGAGAATACATCAAGAATATATGACATATCCGATGTTGTATATCAGAGCCTTGCTCGATGATGTTAACATATATGGAAGAGGTCAAGAAAATTCACATATGATGTAAGACTTATATGAGGTTGTATGTCAGAGCCCTACTCGATGACGTTAACCTATGTGGAAGAGGTCGAGAGAATCCTCCAATGATGTGAGACCTATCAGAGGTTGTATGTCAGAGTTTTTACTCGATGATGTTAACTTATATAGAAGAGGTCGAGAAAATCCATATAGGATGTAAGACCTATCTGAGGTTATATGTTAGAGCCCTACTCGATGATGTTAACATATGTGGAAGAGGTCGAGAGAATCCACCAAGGATGTAAGACCTATATGAGGTTGTATGTTAGAGCCTTTGCTCGATGACGCTAACTTGTGTGAAAGAGGTCGAAAGAATCCACAAAGGATGTAAGACCTATCCGAGGTTGTACGTCGGAGCCTTTGCTCGATGACGTTAACTTATGTGAAAGAGGTCGAGAGAATCCGCCAAGGATGTGAGACCTATCCTATATTATATGTCAGAGTCATTGCTCGATGATGTTAACATATATGGAAGATGTCAAGAAAATCCGCCAAGGATGTAAGACCTATCCGAGGTTATATGTCGGAGCCTTTGCTCGATGATAATAACATATATGGAAGAGATCGAGAAAATTCACCAAGGATGTAAGACCTATCCGAGGTTGTATGTCAGATCCTTTGCTCGATGATGTTAACCTGGGTGAAAGAGGTCAAGAGAATCCACCAATGATGTAAGACCTATTCGAGGTTGCACGTCAGAGCCTTGTTCAATGATATTAACCTGTGTTGAAGAGGTCGAGAGAATCCATCAAGGATGTGAGATTTATCCAAAGTTATATGTCAGAGCCCTCCTCATTAACGTTAACCTGTGAGGAAGAGGTCGAGAGAATCCACCAAGGATATAAGATCTATCAGAGGTTATATGTTAGAGCCTTTGTTCGATGACGTTAACCTGTGTGGAAGAGGTCGAGAGAATCCACTAAGGATGTAAGACCTATCCGAGATTGTATGTCAGAGAATTTGCTCGATGACATTAACCTGTGTGGAAGAGGTTGAATTGAATTCCTCTGTGATCAATTTTGCCTTAATTAGGAGGGGGCGAATGCCACGTGTATCCCGAATCAAAGGTGAAGAATGACCTATTTTTAGACTGTTGCTGTCTTTTTAGGTTGAGATTAAGACCTTGCTCAAGGAGTAGAAGTCCCGTAAGGGACTATATAAAACTTATAATTGATTAGAAGCATCCTTGCATTTGCTAGAATATTTTTGAAATATCATTTTGATGATGAAAGCATCGGAGGATCTTTTTTATCATAGTTTGAGTCAAAGTTGCCCCCCCAGTCTGCATCTGATTCTTATAATATTGATGTAGCAATGACTGATGCCAGGAAGTTCATAAGAGTGATCTTTTGAGATTGGAGCAATAGTTACCCCCCCTCCAGTCGAGATCCACGTTCCCACAGACGGCGTCAAATTGTTGCGTCCAGGAGTATTCGCGGATAGAGAAATTTGAAATTAATGTCTTAACCTTTTACGAAAATATGGCATGCAATCAGATAAGTAGAGAGGGTGTAGCATTCACTAGAGACACCAAGTTTTTTATGTGGAAAACCCATTAAAAGGGGGGAAAACTACGGGGCCTAGCCCAGTTTGAATGAATCCAATATTATTTGCAATCAATTACAAATGAGGCCCTTCTTTGGGACAAGGCCTTTGCTTGATGTACATCTTATATAGTATATTACATGGTGGGAATATAAAGAATCACTGTTGATGTGTTTGTTTTGTAAGAAGGTATATAGTCGATAGGCGACGTAAGTCGGAAGGACCATAGCCGGCTGGCGATGGAGATCAGTGTGGACCTCCGAAAGAGCACCGCACGAACGGGTTGATTGGAAGGGACAGATTGGATCGTGCATACAACTAACCATTGAGGATAGAGGCTTTCACCAACACACCTCGATGGGTAGCAATATACACGACCTAATCACGAGTTTCCCCCACCCGATGAAAGAGCTTGAATGGGGTTTAGTAGATATGGGACCGAGTTTCCCACGGGCGTAAGCCCCCGTGGTTAATTACATCCAAGGCTGGAGCCTGAGAAAACTCTCGATTAAGGATTATATATTATCCTTTCCTAAAATGGGATCGGCACAAGGGTATAGACTAGGAAATCCTACTCAAAGGGAAGAAAGGTCCAAAGGGCTGAATCGACATGCATGGCTCATACCAGCATTCGGAAGCTCTATGGTACTAAATGGAAACTAGAAAAAGAAAGATCAAGCACTCAATCACATGCGTGAGAGAAGGATGGAGGTGGCGTCATCCTGTGACGCAGATAAGTAGGATTTATGGTCCCTGAAAAGAAGGGACCTACATACTATTTAAGGCATACTACGAGACTGAATGTAATAGCTTCGAATCTTAAATCTAGTTTAGACTTGGTGTTCGACACACACTAAGACCAGTGTCCTAGCTAATGCGATGCAAAGATTTGGACTTATCCCGGCCTGGATTGGGGGAGCCAGCTAACCACCTAATCGCTTCAAAATCATGCTATCAGGTCAATTATGAAAGATGGGTGGGAGGTACAGTTTATTAGAAAGAGGACCGACATATAGAGAATTTCCTAAGTGGTCTGGGACTTATGTTGGGTGAATGCCCCTAACTAATGCAATTAAATTTTAATTAAATTGATTTCTAGTGCAATGCATGCTAGTTAAAATGTCAGCTCATGAATGCTATAGAAGTTTAAAAAACAGGCTTATAGAAAATAAATTTTTAGAAAAGACTGAGTCTCCCTAGGTCCGGCACTTCATCCTCATAGGCCAGATTATCCGGACTCTACTCGCAGGCAGGGAGATGTCTTATAACAAGGAAAGAAAGATGCAATAATATGCATGCGACCCCGGACGATTCCGGCAATTCCCTAGGTGCGTTAAGTTTCTATGTTATTTAAAACTTAAATATTAAATTTTGGTTATGAGTATAAAAGATTTTGCAGTCCTTAAAGAGCCTAATACGATCCAGGCGAAAACAAAGACGGCATGCAAGAAAGAAACCTAGAAAAAGCAGATATTTCTAAGCGCAATCAGGTAAACACATCAATATAAATCAAACTAATCAAGTAAATGTCCATAGGCCAACTGCCCTTTAATTACAACCCAGGGTATGCAGAAAAGTAAAGTGGCTGGGCACCACTGCCAACAACCTGGATTTCTAAGCCTATGACAGACGCCAACAACTTTGAGTGGGATATTTGGTCTTCAAATTTTTAGTCTTCTGGATATCTTCTCCTTGGACTTCTTGGATCTCTCCTCCTTGGACTCCTTGGAAATCTCCTCCTAGGACTCCTTGGATCCGTTGTGGCTTGAATATCCAAACGAAGAGGCAATTCACCCAATATGGGGGTATTGTCTTTTCTCTTTAGATATCTAAAGCCATCCAACTCGATCTTCCAAATGGAAGAAGACTCTCCCCTTAGGGATGTCTTCTTTTTTTGGAATCCGAGTTGGATAAGAATATCCCAACTCGAAGTTGTTTTCACAACTCTTAACAATTATTACAAATATTACATTAATTGAAAAGCAGAAAAATCTAAAAAGACCTACATGGTTATCCTAATAAAAATCCCTAGCAGTTCATATATATATAAAAAAAAATGCTAACACCATTGACCATGTGCCAAGCCATGCTCTTAATTTTGAGGGCTAAGCGCTCCACCTGTGCAGTTATAATTATTTAATGATTTTAGCCCTCATTATATCAGGGGGGCTGAGCAAGCATCTGCATAAGATAACATTAGAAATCATAACGATGCCCCCCTTTTATTAGCTTGAGCATGGCCACATGCATAGAAGAACAGTATATATATATATGACGTTCCTAACCTAGGGGTAAATCTAGCGCCCATCACATCACAGAGTACAGGAAAAGTAAGCAAACACACTAATCATTTTTCAAACAGCATGCAATGAAATCCACGAAAGCTCCGGCACACAGCAGAAAAGTAAAACCCAGCAGCCTAACCTAGATCTAGAAGTGGTGCCCTAGCAAACCATTCTATGTGTGTAAGGCTTGTGTAGTTTGGATAGGTCCTAAGTGGGATAATTGGTTAAAATTGTCTAAAATTCAGGTCTGTTGAAGGCCAGAAAAGGAAATTTTTGTTGAAATTCAAATATCAGTGAATTGGGGTACATTTTAGTTAATATAGTTTGTTGATCAATTTTAGGAACTTAGGGTGATGATATTTGAAGTTAAAGTTATATTAGCCAATTTTGGAAAGTCCTGGGTCCTCCTATGAACTAAACTAAGGGTCCAAAAAGTCACTATGGGAAAAAGGCTAAGTCTGAGTCTCCTAAAATTCTAGGAAAATACTAGACCTCAACACGAGTAGTTAGACAGGTAGTAGACTGGCATCGGAGTTTCCTATCCAAAGTTATGAATTTTTTAAGTTTCGGGCTCTAAATGAACTACTATTGACCAAAAAGTTGACTTTCTAATCTAGACTAATTTCTAGAATTCTAAGATTTTTAGTAAATACTAGGCCCTAATTAGAGTCTAATGCAAGTGAGTTTACCTAATTTCGAATTTTCTACAATTAGTTATGAGTTTTCTAAGATTGGGGTATTTAGGGAATTTTCTAAATTTCCTAACAAAGGGCCCTTTTTACTGTTTTGCTCCAAACAAGCTCCAAACTGATTGGAATCACTCCCAAAGATCAGGGATGACCTAAGAAAGTGTTCCCAAGTGTTTGGAGAAAATTTGGAATTTTTAGTAATTTTTAATGATTTATTAGGGGCAAAAAGGTAATTTCTACCTATGGTCAAATTATGGGTCAACCTGAAGTCAAACTAGAGAGCCCTATTTATCTAAGGTCAATGATTTGTTTCTGGTCAGTTTGAGGTATTATGAGTAATTTTCTGACCTAATATGTATTTATTGTAATTTTCGGAATGTCTCGGGACCTTATTTAACCAGTTAATTAGGGTTAGTTAACTAAGGGGTCTAAAGACTCCTAAAAAATCCTAGAAAATTCTGATAGGTTTATGATGTCACTAAGTTTAAGTGTTGAAATTTTCATGTCAATCCGGGATCTATCCTAGCTCCTAGAAAACTTCTAAATTCGCTAGACATGTCCTTAATTTTTGTCCTTAGGGTGTCACTACGTTGTAGGAGTTTAAAGTGATGTTTACACTAACTCTCGGGATAATAAATGCAGGGAAATACATAAATAAAATAAACACGCCATGTCCTTAGATCTAGGAGAGCCTAAACTAAGTGGTGGTAGTGCGACCTACACATGCAATCTACGAAAAATAAAATAAAAGACACCTACTGAAGGAATTAGTTGATGATTGGAACTCAATCACCCACTAATCCTCTCCCCCATGATTGCTCTTCATTCATAGAACCCATGTTTAAAATATCACAAGTAGTTGATCTCCCAAGATTAAGGGATTTAATACATAAGTAATTTTAAAATATTTTAAAATACTTACAAATATATGAACTTTTGGAAAATAGCATAATTAAAAATAGATCAATTTATGATAAGTACATATAAGGGAGACCCACTAACTACCCTAACGAAGTCTCAAGCGATTCGAAAGTAGTTTGTATCCTGAAAGTAGTTATTATATTAATATATAAATATCAAAATCCCCAAATAATTGGATCGAAACAGAAATCTATTCATACAGCCAAAATCAAAGGCTGGAAATGGTTTCAAAACATAAAGCTCGTCTTGCTGAAAAGAACGAGGGGTCGCACATCGAAATCCGACTTAAAACGACGAAGATATGGTTTTCCGAAGTTTAAACATAATAAAATAATATTTTAAAATAGTGTCATTTCACTGGTTTTGTCATAACAGAAACTACAGACATAATTTTTATACAAAAATTGTTTTAAACTGTGCAGAATTCAAAGTAAACCCAAAACAAGATATTGTGCACAAAAATCCGACTTAAAATGAGAAATCTACGTAGTTTTGAAGTTCAAAAGCAATAATTAAATAATTTTAAAATAGTACAGCTGACTGTTTTGAAAACACAATTACACACAAACCCAAAAATTTCAAGTAACATTGGTTCCAGAATGTGCAGAATCTAAATACGTTCAAAACAAGATGCTGTGCGTCGACAGCGGATTTAAAACGAAGAAGTTATGCAATTTAGAAGTTTTAAAATCAATAAATGAGTTTTAAAATAATTTGAAATAAATAATATTCATAAAATAGTTATCAAAATATCATAAAATAATACATTAAGAACTCTGAAATCTAAAGTAATTTTAAAATATGTAAAAGGAATAATATTTTATTAATTAATAATATCTTAATTAATTAAACTAAATAAAACAATTTTTTTTAAAAAATAAGATTTAATTATAAAAAGAAAATATATTTATATACATATTTAAATAATAATGATAATAATAATAATGATGAAGAATAAACTATTGACCTAAAATAGTAGTAAATATAATGGATAATTATAATTAAATATTAATATAATAATAATTATATATATATATATATATATATATATATATATATATATATATATATATATATATATATATATATATATATATATATATATATATATATATATATATATATAATAAAAAAAAGGGATTCACTGTTTTTTAAAATAAATGAATATATAATTATAATTTTTAAATAAAAATAATTTTAAATTAAAGAGAATAAAAATCCGAGCAATTCTGTATATTATACGTCAAAAACGGAGCGAAATTGGATTTTTGGCGATTTTTAGAAGTTAAAATAGCTTTTAAAATAAATTTTATATTAAAATATTTGGTCGGCGACACGTGGCGGCATCCCATTCACTCCCGGAACCGCGGAGGCGGCGGCACGCGTTTTCCAATTATTGCGCCGTCGGCACAATCATTGCTGCATGATGAGCGGCGGCGGTCAGCCACTTAGCCACGTCGGCAAAGGCCGGTAGCCGTTCGATCGCGAGCGATTGGAGCGGAGGGACCAGATCACGCCATGTGGCGATCTGAACCGCGGAGCGGAGTCCCGCGATCAGCCCGAACCGCGGAGGGTTTCGATCGCATCCGTCGATCGCGGGATCGACGGCTGAGATCAGCCCTGGCTGCTCGGCGGGAGAATCCGAAACCCTAATGGGTTTTTCGACTCGTTCTCTCAAACGGATGGATCAAATTTTAAACATGAACTCTATAGACGTACAGAAATCATGGGGAAGCATTACTTTGATCTAAAACGCAGCCTATAGAGATCTATTTAGATCTAAGTGTTTAAGCTATTCTAAGAGATTGCGCGAGATTTTACCGTCCGATCTTCGAACTCTCGACACGGTTGAGCTTGTAGACTGTCCTCGTAAGTTTTCCTAGTTGAAACCACGATCAAACGAGATCTGGATTGATGGGATCGAAGCCCTGACCGTCCAAGCCTTCGGGTCGCCGGGATTTTTCCGCCGGCGGGGTCTGGCCGTCGGGATTAGGTCGGGAAAGGTGGAGGGAAGGTGCAGGAGCTCTCACACAAAATCTCAGAGGCTGAGGGAGTCTTTAAAGAAAGCGAGAGCAAAAAGATCTGAAAAATAACCTAATTTCTCCTATTTAAGCTCCTAAACCTAAGGGGGACGGCTAGGATTGCATCAAGATTCAATTAAGAGGGAAAAAGGTCGGTTTGGCTGTGGTTTGAATTCCAAAAACGCTTGGAATTGATTGGGGGCATTAAATGGGCCTTTAATAGGTTATAAATAGGTTATTTAACCTATTAAAGACTTGGTTTGACCAAGTCATCAATTGACTTGGTCAAATCAGTCAAAAGAGTGAAGGGAGTCCAAGGATTGAGCCATGAAATCGATTTGATTAAATTTGGATCCGAATTTGGCTCTTAATGGGTCTAATGGGTCAAAATTGACCTATTATGACTTGGGTTGACCAAGTCAATGGTTTACTTGGTCAACTTAGTCAATTATGGCCAATGGGAATGAGGTTTGAGCCACGAATGAGCTCGGATCTAATTTGGCTCAAGAATAACCTATTAAGGCTAATTGGGTCAACCTAGGTTGACTTGGTCAACCAGGTTGTCCCAGAATTCAGGTCTGAGCTCAATAGTGTTGGTCTGATCATCTGAGTCCAGTGGAGGTGAGAGATGAGCCTGGGGTGCTCTGAAACCAATTTGAAATCAACAAAGGAATTAATATGTCCATTTGGGTCAACCCTGGTTGACCTGGTCAAGCAGGTTGACCCAGGACCTGGGTTTGGGCTCAACAGACTCAAATCGATCCACAGAACCTATTGAAGAGGGTCTTGGGGTCTGACTTGGTCAATTTGACCAAGTCAACTCTCCAAGCCCAATTCTGGGCAAAATCGAGGTCAACAAACGGACCCCTAACAGGAGTGGCGAACAACTAGTGAACCGCTCGTGTTGGCGTTGACCGACTAAGCCACCGAAAGGAGAGTAAAGAGTACAAAAGTGTAAGGGTACCAAAAAGGTGAAAGAAAGGTAGAAAACTCTTCTCCTGGCCTTATCCTACCGCGAGGTCAAAGCCTAGGAAAGGAGAAAGAGCAGCAGTGCACAAGTCCAGAATCACCAAAATGGTGAACTGGTAGTAGGGTCTTCTCCTGGCCTTACTCTTCGATAAGGGTAGAGCCAAGGATAGAACCAACGGTAAAGATCACCTAGAAAGGTGAAAATAAAGTAAGGGGATTCTCCCATAGCCTTGCCCTGTAGCGAGGGCAGAGCAGAAAGGAGAATCAAAAGTGAAGATCACCACTGAGGTGAAAAGGGTAGGGGGATTCTCTTCTGGCCTCACTCCGTAGCAGGAGCGGAGCCAAGAGAAGAATCAAAAGTAAGGTAGTGAGAGTAGACCGACTATTTGGCTGACCATATCGGGTCAGCAGAATAGAAGGTGAAAGAATCTCATATCCTCCTGCCCATCTCGTAGCAGTGGACTGGGGTGACTCAGTATCTGCTTGACCAAATCAAGTCAGCAAACCGAAGAATCACGAAGCCTGGTGTCGGCCTAACCGGAAAAAGACACTCAGGGAAAAAAGTGGCGAGGAGTTCCTAGCAGGTGCTCTGCCAGGCCCTCTCTACCAAGTAAACCAACTCCATGTCTGTTCATTTCAAACAGTAGGATAGAAGGTGAAAAGATCACATCTCCTCCTGCCTATTTCAGGACAGTGGATTGGGGTGACTCAGTATTTGCCCGGCCCACTCAGGGCGACAAATAAAGGGAGCCACGAAGTCTGGTGCCTGTCTGATCAGAACAGGACACTCAAAGAAAAAGGCGAGGAGTTCCTGCCAGGTGCTCTGTCAGGCCCTCTCTACCAAGTAAGCCAACTTCCTGCCTATTTATTTCAAATAGCAGGATATAAGGCGAAAAGATCTCGCCCCTCCTGATCTTCTCAGAACAGTGGATTGGGGTGACTCAGTACTTCTGCTTGACCTCAGCAAAAAGTAAAGAAGACACAAAATGGAAGCCTGCGTAGTCTTTTATAGGACATCCAGAGTAAAAGTCGTTGAGGATGGCCTCCCAGGGACTCTGTCGGGCTCACTCATCTGGTAAAGTAAGACCAACCACCTGTCTGTCCCTATCCGGGCAGCAGGATGGAAGGTGAAAAGGATCCCGCCCCTCCTGCTCTTCTCATAGCAGTGGATTGGGGTGGCCACTACTTCTGCCTGACCTCAGCAAGAAGCTCATGAACCATGAAATGGAAGCCTGCTTGGTCTTTTATATGACATCCGAAGAAAAGGGGTGGTGATGAATGCCTCACAGGGACTCTGTCGGACTCTCTCAACCAGGTAAGGTAAAACCAACTACCAGGCTGACCGTCTCCGGTCAGCGGGTAGAAGGTGAAAGGATCCCACCCCTCCTGCTCCTTCCGGAACAGTGGATTGGGGTGGCCACTACTTCTGCCTGACCTCAGCAAGAAGCTCATGAACCACGAAATGGAAGCCTGCTTAGTCTTTTACAGGACATCCGAAGTAAGGGGTTGTTGAGGAATTGCGCCTCCCAGGGACTCTGTCGGGCTCACTCAACGGTAAAGTAAAACTAACTACCAGGATGACCGTATCTGGAAAGCGGGTAGAAAGTGAAAAGGATCCCGCCCCTCCTGCTCCTTTCGGAACAGTGGATTGGGGTGGCCACTACTTCTGCCTGACCTCAGCAAGAAGCTCATGAACCATAAAATGAAAGCCTGCTTAGTCTTTTACAGGGCATCCGAGGTAAAAGAAAGAAACGTTGAGGAATTGCGCCTCCCAGGGACTCTGTCGGGCTCACTCAACGGGTAAGCTTCGACATCTGCTGTAGCCAGTGCGGTCTTGCAGATGAAGAATGGCTCAATACCCACCCAGACATTTCAACTAAGTGAATAAAGAGTCAGGCTCTGATGCCTGCCTGATCAGGACAGGGCAAACGAGAGCGTGGCGAGGAGTACCTGCCAGGTGCTCTGTTAGGTCCTCTCTATCAGGTAAACTCAAATATCTGTCTGTTCATTTCAAACAGCAGAATAGAAGGTCAAAAGTCACCTCGACATCAGCCCAACACGCATCTGTGTAGGGATGTGAGGGAAAAAGAGGTAAGTAAATGGGACAATTTTGAGGGCAGAGCCACCTAGGGAACCCTTTCTAGCAACCTGGTAACCACATGGTAGAGGACAAATCATCGTGGCCATGAGTATCCAAATGCTGTCAGGATCTCCTAGAGAACCCTAACCCTACACAAGAGGGGAGAAGACATCAGAACGACATCCCTCCAGAAGGCTGGAAGAGATATAGCCGCTGTAAAGTGTGTAAAGGGGCGATCTCATTCCAAATGAGTAAAAAGAACTCGAGTAGCGAGGGGGCACCTCAACTACAGAAGGCAGGACTATGCCTGGTAAAAATAATCCTCAAAGAGGCTACAGTGGTGGACCCATACTAACTGATGGGAACCCTGTAAGAGGTAGAAACAAGATCAAAACATCCAAAGGACCTCTCCGGCAGCTAGGAGTCGGGTCTCGATGGAAAAACAAGTGGTAAAAGCATCTGAAAGAGCCGACTCTCTACTAGAGGATCAAAACTCAAGGAAAAGGTGGTGGTAGCATCTAAGGTGTGATGCCCTATATCACCAGGTAAGAAAAAGAGCCAAAGTAGTGAGGGATCATCCTCTCTACCAAGGACAACAACTCTGAGTAAGTAAAATCTCACAGTAGTAACACCCACACAAACTAGTGGGACCCTGTGAAAAGTGAAAGTGACATCGACACATTCATAGGACTGATCTGGCAACTGAGTCTAGCGTATGAATGGTAACATGAGTCATGAAAAAGTAGTAAAAGAACTGATCTTCTGCTAAAAGATCAAAGTTCTCAAAGTGGTGATGTTAGTATCCTGGGCAAGGTATACTACACCACGAGGAGAAAAGTAGCTCTAGGTAGTGAAGGGGACACACCTACCACCTGAGTACGGTAATCATGTATAGAAGTGAAATATTATCAGAAGGATCACAGTGGTAGCACCTACCCTAATCGGGCAGGACCCTGTGGGGAGAAAAAGCAACAACACAACATCCAAAGGGCTACTCTAGCAGCTAGGAGTAGAGTATGAATGTGGAGAGTAGGGGTGCAAAGAAACTCAGGAGCTGATCTTCTACTGGAAAATTAAAGCTCCCAAAGTCGTGGTGCTAACACCTGAGAATAGGTGTACCACACCACAACTAAGAAAACAACTCTAGGTAGTCAGGCGACATCCTCACTACCGATGATAGTAATCAAAATCAATGATTACTAGAAGGGTCACAGTGGTAACACCTACCCCTAATTGGGTAGGACCCTGTGAGAAGTGAAAACAATCAAACAAAATCCACGGGGCTACTCTAGCAGCTAAGAGTAGGGAACGAATGCTAAAGTAAGCTGGTGAAAGAAACCCAGGAGTCGGTCTTCCAATAAAAAATCGGGGCTTCTAAAACTGTGGTGCTAACACCTGAGAACAGATGTACTACATCACAGCACAACTCTGAGGTGACAAGGGAGCACACCTGACACCTAATCTGGTAATCATGAGTGAGATCTATGATTATCATAAGACCACAGTGGTAACACCTACCCCAATCAGGTAGGACCCTGTGCGAAGTGGAGGTAACACTGCCACATTCATAGGACTACTCTGGCAGCTCAGAGTAATTCATGAGTGGGAGGTAGACTGCCAAAAGAGAGCAGCCAGGGGCGATCTCTTCTCAAAAGATCTGAGCCCGGGAGGTAGTGATGTTGTCATCTAAAATGCAGTGTACCCTATCACTAGCAGAGAGAGACATTTTTGAATCACATAGACTTATAACCAACTAAGTGAGAGTTCAACCTTGAAAAGACCACTAAAGTGCTTTCAAGGGAGAAGAAAGAGAATTTGGGGAATTTGGGCTCTTTGAGAGTTTTACCGGGTTCCTCCTATGACAAGGGCAACCGATTTTGCTCTATTTGATAGCCTCCCTCTTTTATCACATGTATACATATACATACGTTTTTTTTTTTTTTTGTGAATGTTTTTGGTAACCCAGATTATGTTCGCCACATGAACAGAACTTGAAAATTTGTGCTTTTGAAGAGTTTTACCGGGTTTCTCCTACAACAAGGGCAACCAGTTTTGCTCTACTAAGAGTTCCCCTCCTTTATCACACATAAATTTTTAAATTGGGGGTATTGGATGGTTTTGATAACCCAGACCACATTCATCTCATGTGAATGAACTGGGGAGCACAATTGTATAGAAATTAATGTACAACTAAAATCATCATCAGGATAGAGGATCAACACTATCATATTTGACCAGCATGAGATGGTGTGGACCCTGTATCCTGTCTCAAAAGAGTCTAAGCCAATGACTCTAACATCCTTGATCACATTCAAGTCATATGAATGGACTAGGGGCTACATCTATCAGATTGGGACTGATAGGAAAAAGAAATTCAATTTGGGATAGTGGATCTCCATCATCATGCCTGGCTGTCATGGGGTGGTATGGACCCAGTATCACCCTTTCAAAAACTAGACTCAAACTACTGGTTTTGATATCCCAGACCACACCTGGGGCGACAGGTGAAACTGGGGGGACTAAGCCCTACAAAGGGGAGAACAAACTAAAAATTCTATGCGATAGCACCAACGTGATTGGTGCGCACAAACAAAAGTACAAAATATCCCTACGGCGTATTGGTGTATCACCTCTAAGGATAGCTTCATACTCTTCTAAGCGACGTCGTGTGATAGAGGACAAATCGTCGTGGCCATGCAGACTGCTAAAAAGTAAGAGGAATCCTTTTAGGAGCTACATATACAGAGGAATATCTACAGGCGATAGGGAGGCTCCCCTGTGAAGTACTAGACTCAGGCATAGTACTTTTTCAAGTACTGCCCATTGATGACAGGCATTGGATGAACGCCATTTGCATCAACAAGTAGGTAGGCACCACCTTCATAAACTTGCTCTACAGCGAAGGAGCCTTCCCAAACATGCTCAAACTTACCACCTCACCGACGGTGCGAGATGATAGGCCTACGCAAAACAAGAACTAACTCGCCTACCTGGAAAGCACGGGGTCTAACAAGGCACTCGTAGTGTCGTATCATTCGAGCCTGGCTTAGCTTAAGGTATTGATAAGCTCGTAAGTGAAGCTCATCTAAACCATTTAGCTCTTCCAACCTTAGTCGGGCATTATCTTCCTCAGATAGATTGTAACTAACTGCGACACGCAGTGAGGGAAGCTCGACCTCAAGTGGGAGGATAGCTTCAGCCCCAAAAGCTAAAGCATATGGGGTAGATTGGGTAGGGGTACGGTAGGTAGTCCTATATGCCCATAATGCTTCAGGTAACTTATCATGCCATTCTCTTTTATTTGCAACAAGGATTTTCCTTATCAGTTGCACAAGAGTCTTATTAAATGCCTCTGCCAAGCCATTGACTTTAGGGTAGTAAATTGACGAGTATCGCCAATTAATGTTATGACGGCGGGAAAATCTAGCAATTTTGGTGCTTCTAAAGGACGGGCCGTTATCTGAGATTATACGGCGCGGAACACCAAAGCGATAAACAACGTTATCGCGAAAGAAGCGCATCACATCTTCTGATTTAACTTCCTTAAGTGGGACAGCTTCTGCCCACTTAAAGAAGTAATCAGTGGCGGCTAAAATGAACCTATGACCCTTAGAGGAAGGAGGGTCTATAGGACCCACAACATCCGTGCCCCAGCCCTCAAATGACCAAGAAGAAACAGTATGGTGCAACGGATTAGGGGGTTGGTGAATCACCGTGTCATGAATCTGGCACTGGTGGCATCTCTTAGCGTGCTCCATACAATTGTGGATCATAGTCGGCCAGTAGTAGCCAAGGCGCTTAATTCTGCCTTTCATTTTAGGTCCAGACTGATGGGCACCACAAAGCCCTTCATGTATCTCGCTCATGACTCTTTTAACCTCTTCTTTACTGAGACATCTCAACCACATTTGGTCAAAAGAGCATCGATACAGAGTTTCATTTATATAGGCGAATGATAAGGCTCTCTTTCTAATTTGAGCAGCGAGAGACTTATCATCTGGAAGCCTACCATGTTTCAAATACTCTATGAAGGGTTCTCTCCAATCTGACTCCTCATCCATGGCAAACACTGCAAGGGTCTGATTGGGAGTAAACAAGTCCGCGGGGCACAGAGCTTGGCGATACTAGACAATAATAGACACTGGATTTCCAGTAGGGTCAGCTAATTCTTTTGCTAACTTGGCCAATGCATCTGCTTTTCCATTTTCAGATCTAGGGACCTTGGCCAAAGTTACTTCTGGTATTAAGCTCAGGAGCTCCATTGCTTTATTATGATATGGAATGAGCTCAGGCTTAAGTACTTTGTAGACTCCAGCTACTTGATTGATTATTAGTTGGGAGTCTCCAAAGATCTTCACCAACGTAAGACTCATCTGAATGGCCAACTCTAACCCCAAAATTAGAGCTTCGTACTCAGCTTTATTATTGGTACGAGGTTCTGATAAACTATAGGAGTACCGTAGAGTATGACCATCAGGAGACACAAAAATCAGGCCTAATCCTACCCTAATTGTAAGAGTTTCATATGGACTTGAAGCTTTAACGGATGACGCATCGTCAAAGTAAAACTCCCAAGTAGGGGACTCCTGTTCATCCACACTCATGATGAATTCATCAGGTAGCTCATCGTTGAGTGGGGAATCAGCAGGGATCGGGTGATCGGCCAAAAAGTCAGCTAGAGCCTGTCCTTTGACGGCCCGCTGAGGAACAAAAGTAATATCAAATTACAGTAGTATCATAGACCATCGTGCTAGACGACCTGAAAGGGTCGGACGGGTCATCAGGTACTGCAATAGGTTTACTCGAGAGATCAGATTGATCTTATGTGATAGCATATAATGCCTGAGCTTCTGTACCGCGAAGATCAAGGCTAAACATTGCTTTTCTATCGCTGGGTACTTAAGCTCTGCAGGTATTAGTCGCCTGCTGAGGTAGTACAAGGCATTCTCCTTGCCTTCCTCATTCTCTTGAGCCAACAATGCACCTAAAGACTCATCCAGGGCCATAGTGTAGAGAATCAACGGCCTACCTGAGATAGGTGCAGCTAAAACTGGGGGGTTCATCAAGTAGCGATTTATGCTCTCAAAGGCCTCCTGACAACTCTCATCCCAGTGGAATCGGTCATCCTTCTTCACTAGTGCAGAGAAAGGATGACACCTACCGGAAAGATTGGAGATAAATCTCCGCAAGAAAGCTAGTTTACCCTGAAAGGATCTCAACTGGGTAAGACTCTTAGGGGGTTTTAAATCTACTATGGCCTTGATCATAGAGGGATCTATCTCAATGCCACGGTATCGAATTATAAACCCTAAGAACTTTTCTGCATTGACTCCAAATACGCATTTTAAAGGATTCATCTTTAAATCAAACTTGCGCAGGCGTTCAAAAATGATTCGCAGATCTCTGAGGTGATCTTCGCGGACCTTGCTTTTGACGACCAAATCATCCACATAGCACTCAACTTGCTCATGTATCATCTCATCAAAGATGACAGTCATGGCACGTTGATAGGTGGCCCCAGCATTCTTGAGACCAAAGGGCATCACCTTGTAACAAAAGACACCTATAGGTGTCCGGAAAGCAGTAAACATCTCATCCTCGGGGTCCATCTTTATCTGATTGTAACTAGATGAACCATCCATGAATGAGAAGATGATATGGGATGATGCTATATCTACCATAAGCTCTGGAATGGGGAGAGAAAAATCATTTTTAGGACATGTCTTTTTCAAATCACGGAAGTCGATACAGACTCGTATCTGTCAACTCTTCTTCCGGACTGGAACAATGTTGGCAAGTCATGTTGGGTACTTCTCTTCCCTAATGAAACCAGCTTCTATAAGCTTCTTGGTTTCAGCGATCACCTGTTGTTCAATTTCTAACCTCATCTTATGAGGCGCTTGTTTAACAGGGACTGCTTCAGGCTTAATGGCTAACTTATGGACTGCTACCTCTGGATTTAGACCAGGCATCTCGGTGTAGTTCCAGGCAAAACAGTCTCTAAACTCCGATAGTAACTTGATGTATTCTTGAGCTTCTGAATCAGACAATAGGGCACTATGAAAAATAGGCCTAGGATCTGACTCAGTGCCTAAGTTTACCTCACGCAGTTCGTCCATGGCTGAAGTGGCACCATCTTCAAACTCTTGTGGAGCATCAAGTATCCTATCATCCTCACTATCTGGGTCTTCTTCGTCGGCAAGAGAAACAACCGGATAGGCGTGGGAAATGACACGAATGCTGGCATCACTGGACTGATTTAACCCCATATAACCTACGCCTCCTAGACCTTGGGGGAAATCGGTCCGCCAAACTCGGGCCTGCTGCAGAGCTTCTTTGTCGGGCCAAGTGGAACGAACGAGACCTCGCTCGATAAACCTCTCTACAGTAGGTGAAAAGTAACGAGGGGCACTCCTGACCTCTATATCCATAGCGGTCTCCTCTAAATCCTGTCTCACAGGACCTAGTGGTGCACCTATACTACGGGATACAGAGGGACATTCCCTAGGTCGGGCTGGCCCAAATGTATCATACAAGCGAGGTATGGGGTTGTGGCTACCCCAAATTGTGTCATTGTCATCAACTACAGGAGTGTCAGAATATCTTTGACTGGAATCCCCAACTCCTATCCTGCGTATCTGATGGGGGGAAGGTTATCTGGTAGTAGTCTGACGTCGGAAGTCTTCTTCCTCGTCTGAGCTAATATCAATAACCAATCCACCTTCAGATATCAAATGGCTATGAAGAGTAGGTAGTAAATCATAGCCTACGGAATAGGGAGGTGGTGAAGTGACTGGATGCTGAAGAACATCGATCATTTTATCGTCGGAAGAGTCGGACTCTACAGTCAAAGAAGAAGTGTAAAGGTTAGGGGAAGGAGGTGTACGAGTGTTGTGATTCCGCAGCTCGCGGATCGCAACTCTGCCTCTCCCTCTACCTCTACCTCCCCTACCTCTACTAGGGGGAACATCATGCCTCACTGCAAACTGAGAGGGGTCTCCATCAAAACGGGTAGTGGGAACACCTGGCTCGATACCAACCTATGATGGACCCTGTACTGACGATTGTATAGGACCCTGTGCAGGTGGCTGCGTAGGACCCTGTACAACAGTATCAGGTATCGCTGGGGACTGAGCAGGTGGAGCTCTACGAGTCTTCCGAGGTACGTAGTACTCGGCATCGTCGTACATAGAGATCTTATGCACGGAAAAGGGCTGGGTATCTCCAGGGATGATATACTCAACATCATTCCTCAGAAACTTCATACATTGGTACAAGGTAGAAGGCACCATTCCATACTCATGGATCCAATGCCTTCCTAAGAGAGCCTTGTATGAAGTATCAGCCTCAATCACATGAAACTTTGCCTCAGTTAGAAATTTTCCAAATTTTAGAGGTAGGGTAATATACCCTAGAGCTCGCTGGCCTTGGTCATTGAAGCCTTTCAACATGATCTTGTTGGAAGTGAGTTTCAAATGACCTAGGGAGAGGCTCTTCAAAGTCTCATGGGTTAGTATGTTTACTGAAGCCCCTTGATCTATGAGGATCCTATTCAACTCATAACCAATTACTTCAGCAGTGACATACAAGGGATGATTGTGCTCAGTGGTCCCTAACAGGAGGTCACGACTAGAGAAAGTGATGCATGGCATGTTGTACAAATGTCATGCCCCATCATCAGGGTCGGAAGTAAAGAATGCCTGGTAGGTCTCTGGTTCAAGCAGAGCTTTTACCAGTGTCTCTCTCAAGTTGGGTGACAACATCAAAGCATCATAGACACTAAGAAGGGAAGGAATTTTCCTTAGGTGAGCCAACACATTGTAATCAACTTCCAGCTGAGGGCCTTTCCCTTTCTCCTTAGGCTGCTCCTGGGAGGAAGGGATAGGATCATCCTGCTAGGTAATGATATTCTTATCTTTTGTATTTTTAACCAATCTGGGTGGAAGAACCTTCTCTGAACGCAAATGAACTTCCTGTATTGAGTCATCCTCAATAGGAGATTCCTTTGGTTCAGGGGTGGTGGCAGGTGTTGGTTCTAAGGCAAGTACTGGGAGTGGGTTCTCGGACTCATCATCTGAATCCATGTAACATCCACCCTCTGGAATTGTAAAAACAGGTTCTTCATCAGACTCAAACTCATCATTAGAATCATCCATATTATAAGAAACATGTAGTACTGAGGAAGAGCGAGTGCTGGAAGAAGAAGAACTAGGAGTAACAGTAGAAACGTAAGTAAAAGGTACAGAAGACTAAAAGTACTCAGAATCGTCTTCTATTTTTATTTCCTCATCAAATGAAGGGAGAACAAAGTCCTTCAGCGTAAGTGCTGGAAGGAACCCTGTCTTCCCCTCTGCAGTTACAACATATTTTTCTCTTTCATACATTTTTTTATTACATCCAAAAGAATGAAAAGTAGAGGAGGAAATATGCTTATCTAGCACTACAACAGAAGGAGAAGAAGAGGAAGAAAGTGCTGGAGTGGTAACTACAGCGGCAACTGTCGACTTGGCCTGAGGTGGCCTACTCTCAACTGCCTCTGAGCTCTGAACTGCTCTGTCTATCATCCTCCTGGTCTTCCTGGAAAGTGAGATCTGCCAATCATCCTCAAAACTCGTGGGTAAACTGCTAGTAGTGCCCTGAGCATCACTCTGACAATCACTAGGACTGGAGACTAGCTGAACTGTCTGAGGGGCCTTGCCCTTGGGCTGCACTAGATCACTGTCTTGAAGGCGTATCTGTCCTGTGATCATCAGTCTCTCTACTCTATTCTTGAAGACATAGCAGTCTTCCAACACATGTCCGACATGTCTGTGGTAAGGACAGTAAAGGGGGTGCTCAGTCTGACCCTCCTCCTCTGCTCTACTGCGCTCGGGGAATACCAACAGGTTGTTCTTAGTAAGGAATCTAAAAATTTTCTTCACACTCTCTCTCTTAAAGGGATATTCCTTCCTAAGCTTCTCCTGCAGGTACTGCTGACTCTCTGGAGTTCTGCGGGAGGTCCTGGGTTGTCCCCCTGGCTGGTCAACGGAGTAAGACCTACTGGCTGAGTGTGGCTGACTAGCTGGTCGTGGCTGCTGGGGTACTGAAGTGACTAAGGGCTTCTTGCCCTTATCTGATGGTTCCTGAGTACTGTGAACCTCTCCTCTCCTAGGTGGAGGTGCCCCTAAAAACTCCTGCCGCTGAGGTCTGTGCGAAGGCTGACTCTCAACTTTAGGAGGGACTGCATTGAGTATGCTGTCCTGTAGGCTGGTGACCTTGGTGAGGAGCTTCTGAAAGGTTCTAATGGTGAAACCCTTCAGGTATGGTGCTATCGGACCATCTATGTTCTTCAACAAGATCTCAACTGCATGGTGCTCCTGTAACTGTGGCTCGCACTACAAACTGAGATTCCTCACCTGACTATGTAATCTGTGAGACTCTCTCTGGGACGCTGCCTGGTCACCACTAGCTCTCCCACTGTAACTCTGTGCTCTGTACTGACAAATCTCTGCACAAACAACTGCTCCAGCTCTGCAAAAGTCCTGACTAAGTCATTGGGGAGGTCGGCGTACCAAGCAAACGCTACCCCCGCCAAGCTGCTGACGAACAACCTCAACATCAGCGGGTCACTCCCTCCTATATTGCAACATATAGCTCGGTACTGAGCCACATGCTGCCTCGGGTTCCCAAACCCGTCAAACACTCTGAACCTAGGAGGGATAAAACCATGGGGGGTAAGGCTCCTACTCGTACTCTACTGGGTAAGGACGCCCCCTGCTGACTGACTCTCCAGTCTTCTTGGAGGAAATGGCCTGATCGACCTTCTGGGCAATCAAATTCTGGATCTGACCTGCTGACATCTGAGCTGGCTGACTCTGAAATGAAGTAGTGTAAGGAAGTACCGTGGGTGGTGCTGGGACTGCTCTCTGGACCCTGTCCACTCCTACGGGGTCTACTGTAGCAGGTGGTACTACTGGCTACTCTCTGGAGGTACTGGTAGCTGCTACACCTATCACCTGAGGCATCGCCCCCAGAGCTGTCAACTGTGCTGTCATGGCTCTGGCCATTTCCGCCATCTGTGTCTGCAAGTGTAGAACGGTAGCATCCGTGTCAACTGATCTGGGAGATCCACCCACCTTGGGGTCTCCCTGCTCGTCCTGGTCCTCAGGCTCTCTCTCATCCGAGTGACCTCATCGGGTAACCACACATACCCGGTGAACTGGTACCTCCTCCTCCAACTCATCTGCTAGTGTGTCATCGTTTTCCAAGAAATGTTGTTGGAGGGCTGCTATGTACGGACTCATAGGGGAACCAATCCTATAAGGGCTACGGACTAACTCTGTCTCATCTCTCTATGGGGATCCCTCTGGAGTAGGTGCCACCTCCTCATCGCACATCATCGGGACTGCCTCTGCCTCAGAAGTAACTGCTACGTCCATCAAATCATCTACATCGTCAAACTGCTCTGCATTTGACGGTGGTGCTGCCTCTACTGGCTCAACTAGGTCGACAGGGGTGTCCGCCTGCCGACGCCTCCAAACCCACCTCCTACGGTGGGGTGCTGCACGGGCAACTGGCTGCTCTGGGACTACAACCTCTGAACTGACCTGAGGCTGGGCAGGCCTCCGCTGCTGTCTCCGTCCTCGACGACGTGGGCGTCGTCCTGCAGCAGGAGTAACCACCGGGGGTCTGACTACTGGAACTGTATCTGCAGGCTGCTGAGCTGTCTGACCCCTCTGCCAACTATAAAGCCTCCTAGCAGTCTGTCCTCGCAACTGAAAGGTGGCCCAAGAAATCTGACGGAGTAACTTCTGCCGATCGACATGACCCCTACCACCTGCTAGGCGGACGATGTTTCGAATCCTCTGGGTGAGGGCTCGAACATCAGCGTCTCTAGCGATCCTAGCACGGGGTAGGGTAGCGGAAACAGGAGGAGCCGCCGCAATGCGGGCAACGTCCTCCTCATCCCCACTGTGTGTCAACGGGGAAAAGCGTCCTCCCTGCACTGCCTCTATCTCGGGAGCCACTACAACCTCTGGAACTGGCACAACCGTAACTCGTCGTGGCCTCCGCTGCCTGGGAGCCACTGTCCTCTCAACTAGCTCCTGGTGAGCTATAGCATCAGCCATCTGCTGTCTCTCTGCCTCTGACGCAGCTAAACGAAGTCTCCTGTTCCTATTCCTCCTGGCCCTTCTCCCAAGGCCGGAGGTGGAAGAGGAAGGAACATCAGAACCGGGAACATGAACAACGGGAAGTGTCGGGGTCTGCCCAACAACCTCAGGGTGAGAAAGTCGGGCGAAACAGAAACCCGACCAGTGGAAGGCGAAGGCACTTCGGTCTGGGCACCCCTCTTCTTGGTGGAAGTGGGAGGGGGAACCCGAACACGAGGTACTTCCGCTGGAACAACGGAAGTAATAGTAGCAGCAGGCACTGGACGCCGGACCACTGGACGAACGGGGGAACTACAGCAGGCTGCCGGCGCTGAGGGGCTGGGGCAACATGTGCAGCAGGAGCGACAGGCACTGGACGCCTGACCGCTGGAACAGGAAGTGGCCTAGGCACTGGTCGCCTAGCCACAGGGCACACTGGTTGCGCAGGAATAGGAACATGACGTGGTGCTCGAACTGGGCGCCGAGCAGCAGGACGTCCAAACGGGCGCATGACTGCGCGTCCTCTCCTCTGGGGAGGAGAGAATGCAGCAGCCTCCGTCGGGGTCGGCCTGCCAAGAGTGACGAAGGCCGAGTCAGTGAAGGAACTAAAAGTGATTCCTCCCACTAGCGGACTAGCGAGCAGGGACTCAGGGAGAGTCACCCGTGCGTCCGAATCAAAAGCGAAAGTAACGGAAGGGGCTGAACGAGCCATGACACTACTGCCAAGAAAGGAAAGTGAAAAGGTCAGTAAGAATGTAAATCAAGAAAGAATGGACGAGTAAAGATTTGATAGGATAGATATGAATAGATAAAGGACGGAATAGCCTGCTAGGCTGGAAAGAAGTAGAGTAGGGAAGAAAATCCTAGTTAAGGGAAAGGAACCATAACTAAGGAGAGACCCTAACCAAGAGTGGGACGGACCTAATCTAAGGAGTACCAATCCCGGAGTACACACAAGAAAAAATAATATATGATCCAAAGATGGAGAGAGAAACTGGTCCCACCGTGGTCGCCAGAAACCTGTGGACCTCCAAAAAAGCACCGCGCGAACGGGTCGATTGGAATGGACAGATTGGATCGTGCATACGACTAACCAATGAGGATAGAGGCTTTCACCAACACACCTCGATGGGTAGCAATATACACGACCTAATCACGGGTTTCCCCCACCCGATGAAAGAGCTCGAATGGGGTTTAGTAGATGTGGGACCGAGTTTCCCACGGGCGCAAGCCCCCGTGGTTAATTACATCCCAGGCCGGAGCCTGAGAAAACTCTCGATTAAGGATTATATATTATCCTTTCCTAAAATGGGATCGGCACAAAGGTATAGATTAGGAAATCCTACTCAAAGGGAAGAAAGGTCCGAAGGGCTGAATCGACATGCGTGGCTCATACCAGCATTCGGAAGCTCTAGGGTACTAAATGGAAACTGGAAAAAGAAAGATCAAGCACTCAATCACATGCGTGAGAGAAGGATGGAGGTGGCGTCATCCTGTGACGCAGATAAGTAGGATTTAGGGTCCCTAAAAAGAAGGAACCTACCTACTATTTAAGACATACTACGAGACCGAATGTAATAGCCTCGAATCTTAAATCTAGTTTGGACTTAGTGTTCGACACACACTAAGACCAGTGTTCTAGCTAATGCGATGCAAAGATCTGGACTTATCCCGGCCTGGATTGGGGGAGCCAGCTAACCACCTAATCGCTTCAAAATCATGCTATCAGGTCAATTATGAAAGATGGGTGGGAGGTACAGTTTATTGTAAAGAGGACCGACATCTAGATAATTTCCTAAGTGGTCCGGGACTTATGTTGGGTGAATGCCCCTAACTAATGCAATTAAATTTTAATTAAATTGATTTCTAATGCAATGCATGCTAGTTAAAATGTCAGCTCATGAATGCTATAGAAGTTTAAAAACAGGCTTATAGAAAATAAATTTTTAGAAAAGACTGAGTCTCCCTAGGTCCGACACTTCATCCTCATAGGCCAGATTATCCGGACTCTACCCGCAGGCAGGGAGATGTCTTATAACAAGGAAAGAAAGATGCAGTAATATGCATGCGACCCTGGACGATTCCGGCAATTCCCTAGGTGCGTTAAGTTTCTATGTTATTTAAAACTTAAATATTAAATTTTGGTTATGAGTATAAAAGATTTTGCAGTCCTTAAAGAGCCTAATACGATCCAGGCGAAAACAAAAACGGCATGCAAGAAAGAAACCTAGAAAAATCAGATATTTCTAAGCGCAATCAGGTAAACACATCAATATAAATCAAACTAATCAAGTAAATGTCCATAGGCCAACTGCCCTTTAATTACAACCTAGGGTATGCAGAAAAGTAAAGTGGCCGGGCACCACTGCCAACAACCCGGGTTTCTAAGCCTATGACAGACGCCAATAACTTTGAGTGGGATATTGGGTCTTCAAATCTTTAGTCTTCTGGATATCTTCTCCTTGGACTTCTTGGATCTCTCCTCCTTGGACTCCTTGGAAATCTCCTCCTTGGACTCCTTGGATCCGTTGTGGCTTGAATATCCAAACGAAGAGGCAATTCTCCCAATATTGGGGTATTGCCTTTTCTCTTTAGATATCTAAAGCCATCCAACTCGATCTTCCAAATGGAAGAAGACTCTCCCCTTAGGGATGCCTTCTTTTTTTGGAATCCGAGTTGGATAAGAATATCCCAACTCGAAGTTGTTTTCACAACTCTTAAACATTATTACAAATATTACATTAATTGAAAAGCAGAAAAATCTAAAAAGACTTGCATGATTATCCTAATAAAAATCCCAAGCAGTTCATATATATATATAAAAAATGCTAACACCATTGACCCTGTGCCAAGCCATGTTCTTAATTTTGAGGGCTAAGCGCTCCACCTGTGTAGTTATAATTATTTAATGATTTTAGCCCTCATTATATCAAGGGGGCTGAGCAAGCACCTGCATAAGACAACATTAGAAATCATAACGATGCCCCCCTTTTATTAGCTTGAGCATGGCCACCTGCATAGAAGAACAGTATATATATATATATATATATGACGTTCCTAACCTAGGGGTAAATCTAGCGCCCATCACATCACAGAGTGCAGGAAAAGTAAGCAAACACACCAATCATTTTTCAAACAGCATGCAATGAAATCCACGAAAGCTCCGGCACACAGTAGAAAAGTAAAACCCAGCAGCCTAACCTAGATCTAGAAGTGGTGTCCTAGCAAACCATTCTATGTGTGTAAGGCTTGTGTAGTTTGGATAGGTCCTAAGATGGATAATTGATTAAAATTGTCTAAAATTCAGGACTGTTGAATGCCAGAAAAGGAAATTTTTGTTGAAATTCAAATATCAGTGAATTGGGTGCATTTTAGTTAATATAGTTTGTTGATCAATTTTAAGAACTTAGAGTGATGATATTTGAAGTTAAAGTTATATTAGCCACGAGTAGTTAGACAGGTAGTAGACTGGCATCGGAGTTTCCTATCCAAAGTTATGAATTTTTTAAGTTTCGGGCTCAAAATGAACTACGGTTGACCAAAAAGTTGACTTTCTAATCTAGACCAATTTTTGGAATCCTAAGATTTTTAGTAAATACTAGGCCCTAATTAGAGTCTAATTCAAGTGAGTTTACCTAATTTGAAATTTTTTACAATTAGTTATGAGTTTTCTAAGATTGGGGTATTTAGGAAATTTTCTAAATTTCCTAACAAAGGTCCCTTTTTACTGTTTTGCTCCAAACAAGCTCCAAACTGATTGGAATCACTCCCAAAGATCAGGGATGACCTAAGAAAGTGTTCCCAAGTGCTTGGAAAAAATTTGGAATTTTTAGTAATTTTTAATGATTTATTAGGGGCAAAAAGGTAATTTCCACCTATGGTCAAATTATGGGTCAACCTGAAGTCAAACTAGGGAGCCCTATTTATCTAAGGTCAAGGATTAGTTTCTGGTCAGTTTGAGGTATTATGAGTAATTTTCTGACCTAATATGTATTTATTGTAATTTTCGGAATGTCTCGGGACCTTATTTAACCAGTTAATTAGGGTTAGTTAACTAAGGGGTCTAAAGACTCCTAAAACATCCTAGAAAATTCTGATAGATTTATGATGTCACTAAGTTTAAGTGTTGAAATTTTCATGTCAATCCGGGATCTATCCTAGCTCCTAGAAAACTTCTAAATTCGCTAGACAAGTCCTTAATTTTTGTCCTTAGGGTGTCACTACGTTGTAGGAGTTTAAAGTGATGTTTACACTAACCCTCGGGATAATAAATGCAGGGGAATACATAAATAAAATAAACACGTCATGTCCTTAGATCTAGGAGAGCCTAAACTAAGTGGTGGTAGTGCGACCTACACATGCAATCTACGAAAAATAAAAGGAAAGACACCTACTGAAGGAATTAGTGGATGATTGAAACTCAATCACCCACTAATCCTCTCCCCCATGATTGCTCTTCATTCATAGAACCCATGTTTAAAATATCACAAGTAGTGGATCTCCCAAGATTAAGGGATTTAATACATAAGTAATTTTAAAATATTTTAAAATACTTACAAATATATAAACTTTTGGAAAATAGCATAATTAAAAATAGATCAATTTATGATAAGTACATATAAGGGAGACCCACTGACTACCCTAACGAAGTCTCAAGCGATTCGAAAGTAGTTTGTATCCTGAAAGTAGTTGTTATATTAATATATAAATATCAAAATCCCCAAATAATTGGATTGAAACAGAAATCTATTCATACAGCCAAAATCAAAGGCTGGAAATGGTTTCAAAACATAAAGCTCGTCTTGCTGAAAAGAACGAGGGGTAGCACATCGAAATCCGACTTAAAACGACGAAGATATGGTTTTCTGAAGTTTAAACACAATAAAATAATATTTTAAAATAGTGTCATTTCACTGTTTTTGTCATAACAGAAACTACAGACATAATTTTTATACAAAAATAATTTTAAACTGTGCAGAATTCAAAGTAAACCCAAAACAAGGTATTGTGCACAAAAATCCAACTTAAAATGAGAAATCTACGTAGTTTTGAAGTTCAAAGGCAATAATTAAATAATTTTAAAATAGTACAGCTGACTGTTTTGAAAACATAATTGCACGCAGACCCAAAAATTTCAAGTAACACTGATTCCAGAATGTGCAGAATTTAAATACGTTCAAAACAAGACGCTGTGCGTCGACAGCGGATTTAAAACGAAGAAGTTATGCAATTTAGAAGTTTTAAAATCAATAAATGGGTTTTAAAATAATTTGAAATAAATAATATTCATAAAATAGTTATCAAAATATCATAAAATAATACTTTAAGAACTCTGAAATCTAAAGTAATTTTAAAATATGTAAAGGAATAATATTTTATTAATTAATAATATCTTAATTAATTAAACTAAATAAAACCATTTTTTTAAAAAAATAAGATTTAATTATAAAAAGAAAATATATTTATATACATATTTAAATAATAATGATAATAATAATAATGATGAAGAATAAACTATTGACCTAAAATAGTAGTAAGTATAATGGATAATTATAATTAAATATTAATATAATAATAATTATATATATATATATAATATATTTAAATAATAAAAAAAGGGATTCACTATTTTTTAAAATAAATGAATATATAATTATAATTTTTAAATAAAAATAATTTTAAATTAAAGAGAATAAAAATCCGAGCAATTCGGTATATTATACGTCAAAAACGGAGCGAAATTGGATTTTTGGCGATTTTTAGAAGTTAAAATAGCTTTTAAAAAAAAATTTAATATTAAAATATTCGGTCGGCGACACGTGGCGGCGTCCCATTCGCTCCCGGAACCGCGGAGGTGGCGGCACGCGTTTTCCAATGATTGCGCCGTCGGCGCAATCATTGCTGCATGATGAGCGGCGGCGGTCAGCCACTTAGCCACGTCGGCAAAGGCCGGCAGCCGTTCGATCGCGAGCGGTTGGAGCGGAGGGACCAGATCGCGCCACGTGGTGATCTGAACCGCTGAGCGGAGTCCTGCGGTCAGCCCGAACCGCGGAGGGTTTCGATCGCATCCGTCGATCGCGGGATCGACGGCTGAGATTAGCCCTGGCTGCTCGGCGGGAGAATCTGAAACCCTAATGGGTTTTTCGACTCGTTCTCTCAAACGGATGGATCAAATTGCACGAAATTTTAAACATGAACTCTATAGACGTACAGAAATCATGGGGAAGCATTACTTTGATCTAAAACGCAGCCTATAGAGATCTATTTAGATCAAAGTGTTTAAGCTATTCTAAGGGATTGCGCGAGATTTTACCGTCCGATCTTCGAACTCTCGACACGGTTGAGCTTGTAGACTGTCCTCGTAAGTTTTCCTAGTTGAAACCACGATCAAACGAGCTCTGGATTGATGGGATCGAAGCCCTGACCGTCCAAGCCTCCGGGTCGCCGGGATTTCGCCGCCGGCGGGGTCTGGCCGTCGGGATTAGGTCGGGAAAGGTGGAGGGAAGGTGCAGGAGCTCTCACACAAAATCTCAGAGGCTGAGGGAGTCTCTAGAGAAAGCGAGAGCAAAAAGATCCGAAAAATAACCTAATTTCTCCTATTTAAGCTCCTAAACCTAAGGGGGACGACTAGGATTGCATCAAGATCCAATTAAGAGGGAAAAAGGTCGGTTTGACTGTGGTTTGAATTCCAAAAACGCTTAGAATTGATTGGGGGCATTTAATGGGCCTTTAATAGGTTATAAATAGGTTATTTAACCTATTAAAGACTTGGTTTGACCAAGTCATCGATTGACTTGGTCAAATCAATCAAAAGAGTGAAGGGAGTCCAAGGATTGAGCCATGAAATCGATTTGATTAGATTTGGATCCGAATTTGGCTCTTAATGGGTCTAATGGGTCAAAATTGACCTATTATGACTTGGGTTGACCAAGTCAATGGTTGACTTGGTCAACTTAGTCAATTATGGCCAATGGGAATGAGGTTTGAGCCACGAATGAGCTCGGATCTAATTTGGCTCAAGAATAACCTATTAAGGCTAATTGGGTCAACCTAGGTTGACTTGGTCAACCAAGTTGACCCAGAACTCAGGTCTGAGCTCAACAGTGTTGGTCTGATCATCTGAGTCCAGTGGAGGTGAGAGATGAGCCTGGGGTGCTCTGAAACCAATTTGAAATCAACAAAGGAATTAATATGTCCATTTGGGTCAACCCTGGTTGACCTGGTCAAGCAGGTTGACCCAGGACCTGGGTTTGGGCTCAACAGATTCAAATCGATCCACAGAACCTATTGGAGAGGGTCTTGGGGTCTGACTTGGTCAATTTGACCAAGTCAACTCTCCAAGCCCAATTCTGGGCAAAATCGAGGTCAACAATCAGAAGGACTATAGTTGGTGGACGACGTAAGTTAGAAGGATTGTCGTCGGCTGGCGACGGAGGTCGAAAGTATTGTAGTCGGTGGGCGATGTAAGTTAGGAGGACCATAGTCTACGGGCGACGGAGGTCTTAAGGACTGTAGTGGGTGAGCGAAGTAAGTCAGGAGAACCATAGTCGGCTGGCATCGAAAGTCGAAAGGACTATAGTCGGTGGGTGACCTAAGTTAGCAGGACCGTAGTCGGTGGGAGATGGAGGCCAGAAGGATTGAAGTCGGCCGGAGACATAGATCGGAAGGACTGCAGTCGGTGGACGACGTAAGTCATAAGGATCATAGTCGGCGGGCGATGGAGGTCTGAAGAAATGTAGTTGGCGGGCGACGTAAGTCAAAAATACTATAGTCGATGGGCGATGTAAGTCATAGGACCGTAGTCGGCGGGCGACGAAGGTTGGAAAGACTATAGTCGATAGACGACGTAAGTCGAAAGGACTATAGTCGGTGGGCGACAGAGGTCAGAAAGACTGTAGTCGGTGGGCGACATAAGTCAGGAGGACCGTAGTCGGAGGGCGATGGAGGTTGGAAGGATTATTGTCTGATGACGAAGGTCAAAAGGACTGCGTCAGGTAGAAGTCCAATAATGAAAATTCAGCATCAGATAGATGTACAGCAAAAGTCTGACAACTTGTAGAAGTCCGACATTGGGTAGAAACTTGGCGACGAGCGGAAGTTCGGTGTCAGATTGAAGTCCGGAGTTAGTTAGAGGCCGAGGAGAACTCCGTCGTTCGATGGTTCAATGTTGATGAAATCCCTTATTTTAATCCCATAGAGGTGAAGCATCTCTTGTCTTATTCTACTATAGTTAAGCATTTATACAACCAACATTTTTTATATAAGATCTTCTGTAAATGCTCTAGTGGATTACAATGATATAGTTAAAAATACGTCTCCATCATGTTGAATTTCATTAATGTGGTAAACCACTTCCCAATTTGTTGATCCTTTCTTCTAACTTGGGGAGTAACATAATCGTTAAACCAAACATTATTTTTGAATTTTAATTACTAGAGATCTCTTATAATTCCATGCTCGTGAGTGGCATTGTAACCGTCTCCATCACATTCGAAGAGTCTGACCTCCTTTAATTCGATGATCTAATCATCTGTGGAAGGGTCGTCCATATAAAACTTCACAAATTGAAATGGAATGGCATGACTACCCAATCATTCCCTTTCACTATGATTTTCTGGTCTTCGGCCAAGAATGAACGAACAAAGGCCCAAATCTCTGTCCCTCATTGATTCTTGGGGCTCTATCTCAAGATAAATGAGATATCTAGCTATTTATAATTTTTTGAGAGTGACATGACCAGTAAATAGGAGAAAGATCAAGGGCGAATCGGGAGTGGTTTGAATGGACGGCCGATATTGAATCCCTTGATCGTGAACCGTTCGTTAGACATTTAAAGGTCTTAATGATGTTAAAATTTAGCGATTTTGGGCTCGTTGGATTTGTCTCGTCGAGCTGCTCGATTCGACTATAAACTCATTGGTAATCCAAATTGTGGTTTGAACCTTACAAATTATTTTTGAAAATCGTTTGGAAATCCAAATTGTGATTTGAACCTTACAATAGCGCTTTGGGTCTTTGATTCAGACTCATTTGCATTTAGATCGAGTTGAATTTTGTGTCGTTGGGTTTTTATTTCTGAGATGATCAGTTCGACTATAAGTTTGCTGAAATTGGAGTTCAGATGATCCCAGATTTAATTTTTGAAGTTTTCAACTTGATTTTTGCCTTGAGATTCGTACCCGATCAAGATAATTTTTCGATGATACATCAAAAACAATTTAATATTATTTAATATAATATAATATAGATTTATAAGTATAATGTTTATTATTATTTTGTATGTAATATAATGTAAAATATATTTTATAATTATCTTATTGAATTTATTTTTAAAATTTATAATTATAATTAATATTAGTTATGGGTTTTACTCTTCTTGTATGCTTTTTTTGCTAATGATATCTTTCTTGTTGATAAGAGTAGAGATAATTGATGAAAAACTTGAATTATGTTGGTGAACTATTGAGTCTAAAAGTTTTTGGTTGAATTGATCTATAAGAAAATAAGTGCATTATAATTTTAGTAGTAATATGTCTAGTGAACCGTTCGTTAGACATTTAAAGGTCTTAATGATGTTAGAATTTAGCGATCTTGGGCTCGTTGGATTTGTCTCGTCGAGCCGCTCGATTCGACTATAAACTCGTTGGTAGTCCAAATTGTGGTTTGAACCTTACAAATTATTTTTGAAAATCGTTTGGAAATCCAAATTGTGATTTGAACCTTACAATAGCGCTTTGGGTCTTCGATTCAGACTCATTTGCGTTTAGATCGAGTTGAATTTTGTGTCGTTGGGTTTGTATTTCTGAGATGATCAGTTCGACTATAAGTTTGCTGAAATCGGAGTTCAGATGATCCCAGATTTAATTTTTGAAGTTTTCAACTTGATTTTTGCCTTGAGATTCGTACCCGATCAAGATAATTTTTCGATGATACATAAAAATCAATTTAATATTATTTAATAGAATATAATATAGATTTAAAAGTATAATGTTTATTATTATTTTGTATGTAATATAATGTAAAATATATTTTATAATTATCATATTGAATTTATTTTTAAAATTTATAATTATAATTAATATTAGTTATAGGTTTTACTCTTCTTGTATGCTTTTTTTGCTAATGATATCTTTCATGTTGATAAGAGTAGAGATAATTGATGAAAAACTTGAATTATGTTGGTGAACTATTGAGTCTAAAAGTTTTTGGTTGAATTGATCTATAAGAAAATAAGTGCATTATAATTTTAGTAGTAATATGTCTAGTGATATGACCAATGTTAATAAAATTGGGTCGGATCGGTAGGTTCAATCAGTTGAATTAGAAATTGGGCGGTTCTAACTGTGTATAAAATTGGAATAGCATTGAACCGATCGAAAACCGCTCGAACCAGCAATTGAATTGGCGAACTGCCATTATTTTTACAAAATCGGGCGTTTTAGGCTCAGCTGAATTTGAACTTATTCGTCTTGTATTTAACTATCAGATAACCACATACACAAATTTATTTTTAATGCATTGCAGTAAATAAAGCATAATTGAGCTTAATTCAAAAAAATACCAAAATGTCCTAATTGTAGGCAACATAAAATCCTACTTAGAAAAAAAAATCATATTTTTAGAAACTAATCAAATTACTAGGGATCGAATATAACAACATTATGAAGCTAAAGGAATTAAAGAACTAATTTAAATGTCAAAATAAATTTCTGAATGTACAACAATCATTATTTTTTAAAATACAAAATTATCCTTATTTTTCGATAATGGAAATACAAATTTGATAAAAAAAAAAATCTAAGAAAATATCAAATTATTGAAGTCAGAAATAAGATTGTGATTCCTTACAATGAGACGACCAAATCCCTCACCATAATTAACTGACGAAAATCACTATACAACCTCCAAAACCTAAGTTTATTTTTTTCCTATCCTACCTTTTCTCTCTTATTTTTCCTTTTTACATTTCTCAGTTTCTATGTTAGACAATTTCATAAAAGAGAAAGGGATTTAATGGATTAGTTTGGAGTTTAAAAAATTATAGAAAAATATTTATAAAATAACACATTTTATTTTAAAAAATTCTTGTAAAATTGGTTTGCACAATGAACATCTGACCCAAAATCCATGTTTGTACCAACATATCTCAATTTCTTACAGATTTGCATAAGTGTCCAAAAATTATGAAAAAATTAGTGTAATTAAATCACTACAATAATTATGTTATGACAATGATGGTTTATGATCTGAACTTATAATAGCTACTTAAAAAAGTTTTTTGACTCATTTAAAATATGGGTTATTACACTCTCCTCCTTAATAACCCCCCAATCCAACATCATTAGTACCGAAACAGCTAACTTCTGGAGCTCTCCCTCGCATCTGGATAAGGCATCAACCGCCTTGTTCTCTAACGCTGGCCTATATTGGATCTTGAAATCATATCCAAATAGTTTTGAAAACCACCTATGGTGATCCTCGATCATCATCTATGTTCTAATAGGTACTTCAATCTCTTATGGTCTATCATGATGATGAAATGTCAGCCTAGCAAGTAAGACTATTAGTTCTAAATATGTAATGCCATGGTCATCAAATCCCTTTAATAGATTAACTTTAGCATAGCTCTGGTTGTCAACACCTGGCTGAAGTAAGTTATAGGCTTATGATTATGCATGATCACTGCCCCCAATCCATACCCTGATACATCAATCTCTATCACAAAAATCTAACTAAAATCTAGTAGGACCAGGAGCGGTATTGTGGTCATGGCCTTCTTTAATCTCTTAAAGACCTAGATAACTGCTATTACCCACAAGAAGTTATCATTTTTCAGCTGCTCGATCAATGGTCATGCTTTAGTGTTGTATCCCCTCACAAAGCTTCTATAGTTCCATATTAATCCTAGGAAATTATCACTTAGCTCCTTCAGATTCCTAAGTAGCTACCATTTAAGCATTACCTCAATCTTAGCTATCAGCGGCCAACCCCTCATGAGATATCACATGCCCCATATTCTCCACATTGGGCTATGCAAAGAAACACTTCTTCAAGTTGGCCATCAGCTAATACTCTTGTAATACCTCTAATACCACCTTCAAGTACTTCAAATGCTCTTCATCATACTTGCAGTACACTATGATATCATCAAAGAAAATCATTACAAATCTCCTAAGGTATGGTCAGAATACACTATTCATGAGAGATTAGAATATAGCAGGAGTGTTGGTGAGGCTAAACGACATCACAAAGAATTCTTAGTATCCCTCATATGTCTTGAATGTAATATTTGGGGCATCATTCTCTCTCATCCTGATCTAATGGTACTTAAACTTAAGATTAGGGGTGTCAATTCGGGTCGATGGGTCGGGTTCGGGTCGAACTCGACTTGACCCGGGTATAAATGGGTCAACCCGAACCCGACCCATTTAGCTAAGTGGGTCAGAAAATTAAACCCGACCCGCACGGGTTCCCAGGTTGACCCGACCCGACCCGCAGGCCCGTTTGATTCAAAAATGGGGCGAGATGGCGACTGTGAGGCGGTGCCGGAGACGCTGGCTGCACGAAGGTCGGCGTTCGTCGGTCCGTGCAGGAACTGTCATCGCGACGTTCGTCGGTCAGTGCGGTGAGTCGAGTCCGTCTCCGTCAGGCGTCAGTCCGTGACCGCGCGACGAGATGTTGCACACCAGCACGGCTTGTATCCTGGACCGGAGGACGTAGTCATGCAGCTGAGGCCTGAGGGCTTGACGCCTGAGGCGGTGCGGTGAGGAGCCGAGGAGTCGAGGACCTCGAGGTGTTGACGCGGCCAGAGTACCAAACGACTGACGACGTGACCGACAGCCGACTAGCCCAATCTGAAGCTGGAAAAAATAAAAATGAGTGGGCTAATAGACCAATTCCGGGTCAATTTTGAGTTACCAGTTTGACCCGGACCCGACCCATTTTTTAAACTGGTCAAAAGTTAAGACCCGGACCCGACCCGTTTGTTAAACGGGTCGACCCGAACCTGAATTTTTCGGGTCAGGTTCGGGTCGGGTTATCGGGTCGGGTCAATAATTGACACCCCTACTTAAGATATATCTTCATAAATACAATCATTCCACATAGCTCATCCATCAAATCATCTATCACTGTAATAGGAAATTTGCCTAGCACAATCTCTATATTCAGGGTTTGATAGTCTACACAGAATCTCCAGTTCCCATTCTTCTTTTTGACTAGTAAGATTGGACTAGAAAAATAGCTCACACTAGGCCTAATGATCCCTGTCTATAACATCTCCTAGATTAGCTTTTCAATCTTATTCTTTTAGATCTGAGGATAGCAGTAAGGCCTGACACTAATCAGTGACACCTTATCTATCAAGGTGATAGCATGCTCTACTCCCTCAATAGTGACAATACTTGAGATGGCTGAAAGACCTCATTGAGCTGATGTATAAGAAGCTTTAATAAAAGAGGGATGTCTCCTCCTTCTCCAATTTAATCTCCTCTAAGCTCAACACCTCCACCAAAAATCCTCACCTTTTGGTCCACTATGATTTTTAGAGAAATAATGGCTTTGGATAACTCTTTATCTTCCCTGATCATCACCCTTCTCCTCTCCATTAACAATTCTATTACCAGTGCTCCCCAATTAACCTTGGTATTGATGGGGTCGGTGAAGTAGTATAAAGAATTATAAAAAAAATTTGGGGTTTTTACATACATAACACTTTAAACTTCTCTATTTATTTATCTAACACCCAAACTTCTCTATTTACTGTTTAACCACCTAAAACACTACTAGATTATCTAAATTACCACTACGCCGGAATCGTCTCGATCGAGCAACTCCACGGCGCCGATGAGGAGGAAGAATTTTTTTACGGCGATCTTGGCGAAAGTGGCTTGCACCTCTTTGAGTCGGTGGTCGAGGTAGCACTTGGACCAGAGGTTCATGGTGGTCGGCGAGCCG
Source organism: Dendrobium huoshanense (assembly GCA_016618105.1). Lineage (NCBI taxonomy): Eukaryota > Viridiplantae > Streptophyta > Magnoliopsida > Asparagales > Orchidaceae > Dendrobium > Dendrobium huoshanense. The sequence goes on along the minus strand of CM028352.1, from coordinate 22,238,466 downwards.
AAAAAGCCGTAGTTGTTGGCACAGAGGAGGTGGCCCTCCTGATATCGCTGCTCCTCCGCCATCAGATTAGTAGTTTTACTGCAACAGGTATTTTCGATTTTGTCTCCTGGATGTTCTGTTCCACGATTTGCAGGATATTTTGATTCCATGTTAAATTTATACAAGGGATTACAATAAATTAGTCATGAAAGAACAGGAAAGTTGAGATCTACAGTTGAGGCGAAAAAAGCTTGGAGCGACTCTATCCAAAGATAAGGAAGGTGGAGTCGTGCGAAAAGAGCCGCTCGAGCGAATACGGTGTGGAGAAGACTACCGGTGTGGGCATCTTGAGCACCTAATTTTTTAATCGGGCGTCAGATGGGATGTTCGCCTGGAGAAGACAACCAGAGTGGGCTGCGTGGAGAAGATGATTAGAGTGGCCGGCGTGGAGATGACGACCGGTGCTGGCGACGTGGAGTTGCTCGATCGGGACGATTCTGGCGTAGTGGTAATTTAGATAATCTAGTAGTGTTTTAGGTGGTTAAACAGTAAATAGAGAAGTTTAGGTGTTAGATAAGTAAATAGAGAAGTTTAAAGTGTTATGTATGTAAAAATCCCAAAAAAATTAGGGCTATATCAATCCCTAAACAATGCTTAGATTTTTTTTTTGATATAAAAATATAAAAACTCTACTTAATATTCCCAATTATATGTGTCGAATCAAGTAATATAGTGATAGAGTAGAGTATCAATCCCATGAGAAAGAACATTTACTTGTAAATACTAGTATTGTCCACTTCAACTACTACAATTATCTTACTCAATAAAAAAAAAAGTTTTTATAGAGATTTAAACACTTAATTTAAAATAAAAAATAATTAAATGAAATACTATTTAAAACAACTATTTTTTATTTATGGAATGTAAATACAATATATTCATAATGATTCTTTTTTATATTGATGCTATTCAGAGCATATGCACACTGATCGCTTAGTCAAGCGTGAAGAGATAAAGAACATATCGAACTCCTTATAACTTCAATATCGCTTTAAACTCTCATAGTATGCCACCCTATGAGAATCTTAGATGTGTAAGTAAAGCATGTATTGTTAAAACTCGCACATGATAATTCATCTTTACAAATTTGATAAATGTAAACAATATGCCTATGCTTAAATCATACCAATCCAATATACATAATTGTGCCTGGTTTTTTATTCCTAGGTTCCACATTAAATGAAGACATGATATATTAAAAATATCATGAAATTATTAAAAAAATGAATTTATTAGTACCATATTTCATTTTGCACCATGCTGGTGATCAATAAAAAACTAGAAAATTTAGCTAGGCATAAAAAATAAGTAAAGCAAATTCATTTTCATTAATCGCACAAAAGAAAGAAAGTTCAGAATAAAAGATATCACTAGATGAATTCAATAAACTCCTCTACACTCCTTGAACTTACATATTTGCTTTCACAAACACAAGCCAAGCACTCTAGAATGTATATAGCACTTCTCTAAATTCCCTCAATTGTCACTCCTAAGGCTAAAAAAAAACTATAAAGATTGAAATTCAACAAGTAATTAAACTATTATACTAACATTACAGATAGACTATTTATACAAAAATACACAAAATATATTATGGCATCAAGGTGCTCTAGATAATTTTGTCGCGACGCCCATAAAATGAACTAACGCCACAAAGCTGAAGGGTTTCTTCTACTACGACGGGTTTCCTCTGCTGTGACGCTTATTGATACTAACTCCTTATATAATGAATCGACATATCGCTTTGCTAGTAGATAATGTCATGAATAGTTACAACTGCAATGCTGTGGCGCTGCTGATGGTTGAGTGCTGTAATGTCCATGGGGCACTCCCTTGACTTAGCGACGCAATGCATGTTGACCTCATTTTTGTATGAGGTCTTCAATAAGATCCTGAACCCAATCCAGACTCAAGTCAATACAAATCCAATCAATTCTAGACCCAGATCTCAGGTCCTAAGGCTTGGTCCTGAAGGCCTTTACCAGCAAATCTTTGAATACTTTAAAACCCAATGAAATAGACTCTGATTCAGGTTCTGTCAATTTCATACTGATGGGGCATGTCTCTAGTATCAACCCTCCAAATTTGAGCTCGTTCTGAGCTCTCTGACCCAAGTTACTAAATAAAAACCCAAAGGCTGTAAAACCTTCAAATATTTACAGCCTATGCCACTGGACCTGCCCTTCACTAAACTCTAACCTTGGAGACCTCCCCAGAGTCTCTAATCACTTTCAAACCTTCAATCCTGACTCACTGAACATTAAACTGCCTCTTGGTGGGTTCACTTTGACCCCCAGTGGTCATGAGCCCAAAATGACCAAAATACCCCTAAGGGGGCTCAAATGGTGATTTCAAACCAAATGAACTCCAAATTGAATACAACCACTTCCAGCAAGTTGAAAATGTCAAACCAAACTTGTTGAACCCATTTCTAGCTCTTGAGTCAACCTGGTTGACCAAGTCAACAGGGTTGACCCAAGAGGTCCCTTAAAGGTTCAAATAGTGATTTTCACCAAATTGACCCCCCAGACCCTGGGACCATATTCAATAGACTCAGAATCATGTTCTGAACCTGTTGAACCCATTTCCAGACCCTGAACCCAGCCGGTTGACCAAATCAACCAATTTTGGCCTAAGGCCCATTAAGGGCCCATTAACCCTTATTGGCCTTAATAGCCTTTTAAAATCCCAAAACCACCCTCATCAGACTCTAAATGTTTAATCAGACCTGCTCAGCCCATTCCCAACCCCTGGGTCAACCTGGTTGACCCAGTCAACCCATTAGACCCAATCACCCTTTAAAACCCTTAATGAGTCATTTCAACCCATTTGGATTATCTAACTCATTCAAGCTCTCAATCAAGGTCCCATCACTCAACCAACATACCATGGACTTCTCATAACCTCCCTTATCAAGTGTTGACTGGTCAAACCAGTCAACCTAAGTCTTAAAGACTCATTTTCATGACCAAACCCTCCAATTCAATGGATCTAGCCCTAACCTTATCCATCTAGCCTTTAAAACTACATTCCATAGTCTGCCTTGATGCCACATCATCAGCCATTGACTGAGTTGACTGGTCAAACTAGTCAACTCTAGGTTTAAAGAACCATTTATATGGTCAACTTCCTTCATCTAACTTAATCTCTTAGGACCCAACCTATCTAACAGTCTAGATCTGCTCTAGGCATGGTTTAGACTCCAACTCAGTAGCCTTGACCTCCTTTGACCAGTCAATTGGTCAACTAGAGCTCAAATGAGCTCTAATAGTCAACTCAACTTATCAAGCCATACCCAGTCCAAACTAGACCCTTGCAGCCCTTGGGATCCATTCCAGAAGTTTCTTTGGGCTCAATCAAACAGCCAAATCGGCCCAGCCACCTCAGATGGTCCCCTCCCATGTGAGGACAAACCAAAAGAGTGGCTAGCTCATCTCAGCCAATACAGTCCTTTCCCTCTATCCCTAACCACCTGATCCAGGTGTCAATCATCCCAGCACTCCCTCTAATCAATCCCAGCCGTTGCTTTTGGCTCCAAACCATTGAGTAAGGCAAAAGGGACGGGAGAGCTCATTCCAAGCAACCTCACATCCCATTTTTTCCCAGAGCTCTCTAGCATTTCGTTTCGATTCCTCTGAGTTCTACCTTCTTCCCCCCATCGTTTCCCATCGTTTGGACATCGCCGGCGGCAAGGAGCAAGAAGGACCGTGAGCTATTCCGTCCAAACTCACTCAACTATACTTCCAGTGATCCTCCAAGCTCGAAGCCTGAAGGAAATCAACACGTGGACAATCTACAAATTCAACCATGAAAGAATCAACTCATTTGATCCATCCTTCGGTGAGAAATCTTAAACCCTAGATAATATTTAGGTTTCTAAATAGGCTTCTAAGGAAACCGTATAAAGCTCTAAAAATCGTTCCACAAAATTCATCTCAACTACTGTCATCTAGATCTCGTGTATAATGCCATTTAACTGATCCTAGAACTTGTTTAAAGCAAAACCTAAGACTAGGGTTTGCGGTGGTAAAGTGAGGAAGATGAAATCACTGCCGTTGAACTCATCTATTTGATTTTAACGGACGAGATTTAATCATTTGTTCTATTAGATTTGATTCGCATGAATCGCTGGAAGATCCGTCTTCATACGGCGCGATCTGGTTCATCCATTTCAAATCGTGGAGCCTCTTTCAGCCGTCTGATCTCTTAACCGAGATTAAACAACGGGATTTGATCCCGTCCATCGGATCAGAACCGCGGAATCGGACGGTGTGGGAAAGGCGCTGACTCATTTAAGTGATCCACGTGGCTGACCGCCGCCGTTCACGTGGCCCAATCACCCTCCGCCACGTGTAAATCCCGTTTTAAGGGTTTATTTTAATTATATTTAAATCCATAACTTTGAAAAATCATTAAAAATAAAATACTAAACCAATTTTTCCCCACAACCACTTGTTTTCATTATTTCGAAAATTATATTTTAAACCCTTGATTTTCCTAATTTATTTTAATTATATTTTATTTAAATATCTAGTTAAATCAGAGATTAAATGGCATGATACCTGAGATTAAGCATGTGTTGTCTCTGATTTTTGGAGAGAATTTCAGGGCTCGATTTTGAATCTTAAATGAATTTTCAAATATTTAATTCATTACTTGGATTAAATATTTAAAAACTCATTACAAATCATATAATCATTCTATCATTGCAATTAGAGCTCTATGGGATCAATGAGAAATAGCTTTTCATTAGGATTTCAAGTCCAAACTATATTTATGTATTGTTTGAGAGAATATATTGCTCTCAAACCATATAAAACTGTAGTTTCAATTTGAATATGGATTATGTAGGGATATATTTTTATATCTTAGACTAATTTCATTTCAATCACATACCTTTCTCTCTTATATTTGAATCTCCAAAGTTATAAGATAACTTTTAACTTTGATGATTCATCCTCATTATCCCATAGAGTATTAGGTCACTTTTTTTATTGCTCATGATTGCTATGTTATGGTGTGATTGCAATGTATATGTTCAAGGGTTAGTGAACATGATTTTTATTCCTATAACTTAGTGACACTAAGGACAACAATTAAGGTGGTGTCTTAGTAAATTTAGATCAATCTAGGAAGAACCACATATATCCCTTTTGGGATTGAACATAAACATAGAAAACTAGTGTCATATACCCTTCTAATCAAATGTACCCTGATTTGACATTAATTGATCTCAAAACAACTAATAGATTAAGAATTCTTTTCTCTTTGATCTTAATAAACCCAAATAAATCAAATAAAAATCTCAAAAAAATCTAAATCAACTCCAAATCATTCTAACTGGTTTTAAAACACATATCAAATCATTTAAAATCAAAATACAAATCCAAAGTTCATTAAATCTCATTAAGTTTGAATTAAACCCTTAATGAATCCTTAATTACCTAAACTTCCAAAAAAATGTAATAAATCAAGATTAAATCTAAAAAATACAAATAATACCTCTAAATGGCCAAAATTGAATCCTTAATCAATGAAAATTAAAATCAAATCAATTTGATAGCAATTTAAACTTTAATTTAATTTTAAGTAAGATCCAACATTTAATTGATTTAATTAATTAATAATAATTAAAAATTCCAATAAATTCCAAAACACTTGGAAATCCCTCCTTAGGTCATCCTTGACCTTTGGAGCTGATTTAAAGAGGTTTGGAATCTATTTGGAGCAAAATCATAAAAAAGGGCCTTAATTAAACAATTTCCAAAATTCATTAAATAGCCTAAACTTTAAAAAATCATAACTAATTCAAGAAAAATCCAAATTGACCAAACTAAGTTGAATTCCATTCCTAATAAGGTCTATTATTTATTAAAAATATTAAATTTCCAGAAAATTTTTAAATTTCAAAAAGTCAACAAAATGGTCAACTATAGGTTAAGACTAGTTCAAAACTTCAAACCTTCATAACTAAATCCAGAAAAATCCAATTTCAGCAAACTTACCTTCTAATTGATCGTCTTAAGATCTAATATTTTAATAAAATACTAAATTTCTAGAATTTAACCTTAAATAAAAAGTCAACTTTTGACCCCTTAATTAATTGATTAAAATAATCCAATAATTTCTAAAAATTCAAAAATTGCTCTAAAACTCTAAAAATGACTAATCAACTTCTAAAATCAGTAATCCACACATTTCTAATAAAATTCATTAACTCTTAATTCTTAACTAACTTAAGCTACTTAACTATACCGGGTACCACTGGGTAACCTAGGCCTACGAGGCTATTAGCTTAGCCCCAAGGAAGGTGAAATAAACTTCACGGCCTCGGTGTGAAACAAAGGTGGTATCCAACCAATCATTAAAAATCAAATCTCTAAATCAATTTCAAATCCTTAATAATTTAATAAACCTTTAATTCTTGATAATTTCTTAATTCTATTAATTAAAATTTATTAATTATTCAATTAAATTACACATTCCTTTAATTTGAATTAATTAGACAATTTGATTGATTAAGATTTATCTTAATCAATCAAATTTGATAATTGATCTAGATTAAATGAATTCGGGTTTTCTATGCCTAAAGTTTGATTCCTTTTAGAGGACTTTGGACATTTTGACTTTTAAAGACCCTTAAAACACTTAAATAACAAAGAGATCTCTTATGTGTTGTGCATGATTCCTTTCAGGAGAGCACTAACACATTTAGATTTGGAGATCTTCAAACAACTATAATAATACACCGACCTTATACGACGTGCTAGATTCCTTCGGGAGGGCACGTTGTATTACATTTGTAAGGTCCCTTTCTCTCTCCTTAATAAATTTTAAGGACTCTCAAAATAAATACTTATCTTTTGTCTAAGACGGGTATTTATTCTGGAAGTCCTAGGATTTATAAATTGATGATTTCCTGCACTTAGGAGATTATCAATCTATAAGTTCTTTATAACTAAATTAAATAACTCCAACATTTAAAATTGGAATAATTCTCAATAAATCCAAATATACTTTATTTAAACTTTAATCAAATTCCTTGGGCCTGTAATAAATCAATCCTAATAATATATGTAATTCAAATAAATAAACCCATTAAGATCTATCCAAGCCACACAGCTTTCTTCACACACTTAGATGCTTGCTAGGACAACCAACTCTAGCTTAAGTTAGGCCGATGGTTTGTTTTGTTTTGCTTGCGGGTGTCTTGCCTAAAGGGCACCTATGTGTGATTGCTTACCTTTCTGTACTGCATATCATAGCATATTTCTTTTCTGTCTATACACCAAAGAGCGGAGTGAACAAAGTGAGGACTGTGTACTTACTTTTCTGTCTTTACTTTCCTGCATTTATAACTGTACACAACGCACTCATAACATGCATCATTATATAACTGTTTTATTTCCTGTCTTTTATATTACTACAACAGTAGAATGTTTTTAGGATCTGATGTACTGCTTTTTATTTCCTAGAATTGTTGTATATAGATTGAGTTTGTACAGCGTCTGGAGTCTGTAAAAGAATTAAAGATAACTGCTTATAAATATACAAATGGGGCTCCAAAAAGTAATATCCTCCTTCAGAAGGACGTTCCTTTTTTGGAATTCCATAGAAGACCCGGATCCCGAAGACCATAAGCAGTTATATTTAATTCTATTTTCTCGTAGGCTTAGAACCCAGGTTTGTTGTCGGTGGGTCCTGACCACCATTACTTTACTGCAAATTCTGGGGTGTAACCGATGAAAATTATATAAATAAAATCAGCTCTTTTATATATAATTGCTTCATACATCATTCGCATACGAGTAGATTTTTAGTTTTTTTTGTAAGCATATCTCTCTGTATTTATTTTCAGATTCTTTAATAAACTCCTTGATTCCTAGGATAGAGCTACCTTAACTCTTGCATCATCGGCAAATTATTGTGATTAGGATTATTAGCTGGCAGCCCACTCTAGGCAGGTGGTAAGTCTAGATTGTATACACCTCTCTCTGCACATTTCCAGTCCTCTAATCAATTCTAAATCTTCTAAAGTCAAATAACAACTCTATAATCTAAAGCCTGATCGTGAAAATTTAATTGCCCAAATATTTAATTATATATATATATATATATATATATATATATATATATATATATATATATATATATATATATATATATATATATATATATATATATATATATATATATATATATATATATATATATATATATATATATATTTATAAACCACTTAGTATTCATTTAAATCGAGAGTGTTCTCTTAGGAGATGTAATTAACTACAGGGGCTTGCCCCTGTAGGGAGTCTAGATCCCAGAATAATCTAAACCCTACTTAAGTTCCTTTCTGAGGTAGGGGAAAGATCTGTGGAAGTAGATTAGGTTTTATTCACGTTTAGGAGTTATTTCTAGAATTAGGTAATAGATAAATGTTTGATTTATTTCTCGCTAATAAATCAAATATTTTCTATACCTGATTATAGAAATAAACTTACAACTCATTAATCTAATCAGGTATATTACAAAATGTACTCGTCATCCCTTCAGGATGATTTGAATATTCTCTATGCCATATCTGATTAGGAGAATAAGTTGTACTGCTTCTTCCTTTAAAATCAATAGAAGGGTATTAGTCTGTCTTTCGGGGCAGTATAATACCCGACTATGTAGGTTTAATTGGGAGAAATATATCCTAAATATAAATAAAGCGAATCTTGTGAGAAGATAAAATTCTTATTTTTAAATAGAAAACCCTGCTTTATCTATACTTTTATTTAGATCCATTTCTTACAATCAAGAAATAGGTAGGTATCTGATTTACTTTTATGAGTAAATCAAATATCGTCTGTATACTTGATTTTAGGAAGGAATGAACAAGTCGCTGATCTAATCAGGCAAGTAGGGAAGATACTGATCATCCTTTCGGGTGATTTGTACACTCCCTACGTCATACCCGATTAGGAAAGCAAATTATTTGTTCTCTTTCTTTGGAATCGACAGAAGGATATCTGTCTGTCTTTCGAGGCAGTCTAATATCCAACTATACGGATTCAATTGAAAGAGAATGTTCAAAAATATAAATAAAGCAAATTATTTTCCATAAATAAAATAGGATATATTTTATTTCAAAAATTATTTAAAAAAAAATTATCTCTCTCTCCTTTTCTTTCTCTATTTAAATAATATAGATTTATTATACAATATAGATTCTATTATATTTCTATTAAATTAAATATTTACATAAAAGAATTATATTTAAATAATAAATAAAATAAATAAAGTTCGATAGAGATATTATTTTCTCACAATGCAGACATAGATTGGGTTTTACGATGTTGACTTCTTTAACACTACAACACTATCAAACAGAGATTGGGTGCTGCCATATTCATATTTGGGCACTCCGATAATGTTAATGATGGCGCTGCATCGATATTATATCAGATGTCGCGGTGCTATACTATATTTAAAAACTTTACCCATTTGCTTTATTCACATGTGCAAATATAACCACAATAACACATTTTCACTTATAGATTAACAAATAAAACAAAACATTATTTACACTTATCAAATTCTCTCTAGCTTAGACTCTTGCTTATCCTGAAGTAAATAAAAGTTTGTAATTCTTATTAAGTGATTAACCAAAATAAAAAAATGGCAAATTTAAATTACTAAAATATAAGATAATTCATCAATATCTAGAATTAGTAAAAATGAATCAAATCTAGACTACTAGTTTGTACAAATACCAATAATTAAACTTAATAAATCATTCTTATTTTTACCTAATTTGAAATTATAGGTTGTAGATTTAATCATTAACTTATGAATGTTAAAGTGAATAATTTAGTTTTAATAATTGGATATGATTGTAGTTAAAATTATACTTTTCTTAGTTCATCATCCCTTGCATTAGCTCTTTCTCATATTATTCTTTCTAGTTTTCATATAAGATTGTATTCCAAATCTTAAGCTTTCACTGATATCAATTTTTGAACGTACTCATCTTTTTTTTCTTCATTTATTTATTTTTTTTTAACTATTTTTAGTTTTTTTTTTCATTTTTTCTTTTATGGAGTATATAATTAATGATTTTGAATATCTACTTCTAGTTTAGGATTATCATATAATATTAATAATTTTAATGTATGGACTTGATGAGATTACTAATTCCATCTTCAGGTTTTCTATGATTTCAAATTTAGTTTTTTTTTTTTTTTTTTCTTTCTATAATTTTAATGTATGGATCGACTTAACTAAAATCTAGGGGTATGTTATTATCTTTTTTTTTTTTAATTATCATTTTTATAAAGGTTAATTAAACAATTAGAATATAAATTTAGTTGGAGGACAATACTAATTTAAGCACGAAGATAATTTGCTAATATATAAATAAATACATGGACAAATACTACAAACACATGCTTTCATATCAATAATAAAGAACACATAAAATATGTGTTGAATATAAAATAAAACATGTCATTACATTAATATGATTGATACTAACATCACACATACATTTGTTACCTTGTAGAAACGCTAAGTTTTAAGTCTTCAACCAGACTATATATGAAAATATAAAATGAAATAAAAACTACACACAAAATAAAATAACAAATTTTCTCTCACTTTCAAGCCTATCCCTCAAAATCAGGGTCTTCCTCATCTTCTTCATCCTCTTCATCTCTCTCCCTAGGTTGCCACACAAAAGGGCGGTATTCAGGTGCAGAAGGAAGCTCATATTGAACGGGCCTTTCTTTGAATGGGCTTCTTCTGAGCATACCAATCGGAGCTTTATTAAAATCAGATGTATACATGTAATATCTCTTCTGTTGGTCCATGGTATATGTCATTCACATCTTCATTTCAAACTATTAATCTTCAATTTTCTTATAAAATTTATTCACTATGTCCATCTTCTCACTTACTTCTCTCACCTGATCACTCAATATTTTTGAAGTCTGGGCACTCCTATTATTGTTGTTGCCTGCCCCACTTGAATATCTAACTCGTTAGGGTTCATATCTTCTATATCATATTATTTAAAACTCAAAATTTAACCCCTAGTAAGAGCACTTATGGGAAATAAGTGTTCCTCATTTTGGTCTCCCCTTACTCTAGCAGTCACACATAAAGTAAAAACTAAAGAAGGATCGGATGAGCCAAACCCACAGAGGTGGAGCCTCTCATGATGTACATAATGGAATATATGATCAACTTCCCAGCATCAATAGTGTAACCCTTTTGAATGGCATAATTCAGCAAAGCTCTATCATTGGTTCCCTCACTAATGTTCTTGCAAGGAAGCATAAGGGTAATTACGAAGTAGTGCTAGGCCTTGGAGGTTTTGTTCAAGTAGGAATAGGGGTGTCAATATTTGAAATGAGTCAGGTTCAACAATTTGACCGTTTAAAAAATCGGGTCGGGTTCGGGTTGACCCAAAATTGACCCGTTTTTTACTCCAAAACCCATTTTTGACCTGACAACCCTAGATTGACCCATTTTTTACCATCAAAGTGGAGATTGAACCCTTTTTGGACCCAAAAACTAGAAGTTTTTTATTGGCACTGGGTCATTCGGGTCATGTCGGGTTGACCTGGACTCAAAGCGGGTTGGGTTTGGGTCAGGAAAATTGACCCATTTGTAAAAATAGGTTGGGTTTGGGTTTACCCGAATAGTATCGGGTAAGTTTGGGGTTCGACCTGAACCTGACCAGTGACTCAAAATTGACACCCCTAAGTAGGAAGCAGAGAAATTTATAATTTTCTATTATGTAGTCTTCCACCTAGGTTCACTAATCGGTCCACATAGTAAGTCCAGGATTTCTTTGGAATTAAAAGGTGCTTGATTAAAAAGAAAATATTCATCAAATTCCATTTCTTGTAACTTAAGGATTCTATTAATGGTAGAAAAATCAAAAGGAACCCATTTCCTTCTCACAAAGCACGTATAATCAAAATATTCCTTCCCATTTGCATAAAATTTTCTAACTACATTCACAACAGTCGTATAAGATTCTTCACAAAAATGGGCCCAACCTCTATTTGAAATTGTTTGCAAGATTAGTGGGGTTGGGTAAAGAAATCCATGCTTAGGGATAAGAGGTTTAGAGACTACCAATTATGTAAACCTAGACTCAGCTGTCTCTGAAACGAATTTCAGTCTATCATAATTAAGTGGTAGCTATCTTCTTCCCTAATCCAGAGGTTTTGGGGGCCATTGCTATAGAGAGAAGCTTAATATTAGAGAGAAGAAATAGATGGAATGCGAAATGAAATGAAAAATTATATGTCAATTTATAAACGTCAAAGTGCTGTGGCGCTACATGATATGACATCGTGGCTCTAAATGCTTGCACTAAATGTCAAAATGTTCAGATTAAAACACTGCAACAGTTCAAGCCATATGGTGCAATGACGATGATTCTAGCAAAAATTAAAAAGACTTTTTGAAAATAGCCACCACTATGATATTATCACATGTAAGCACTAATGATCGTGTAAGGTAACCGCTGCAGTGCTATCAATATTGTAGTGATGAAAATGATGTGGCACTGCGGTGTTAGTTCCAACGTTGTAGTGGCTACCGAACAAATAATATAACTTTCAATATATACGATTCATTTTAACTAATGACTTAATAGTGCTTAAAGAGTTTGTCTGGCACTGCGGCGCTAGCTTATATAATTATTAAAGTTACTTAAATTTCAATTTATGGAATTATACTAAAATGAAGGTAAAAGTTGTGGCACTATGATTGCTAACACAACGACGCTGAAATGAGATAATATAAATCTGACAAATGACTTAACTATTAATGTAAAATGTAATACAATGTAAATAATAACTATACCAAATGTAATATAGATATGTAAATATAATATTATTAATAAAGCATCAGTAGGTTTAATTATATAATTTATTCAATATATAATATAGTAATTTTGCAAATAAAATAAATTCTTACCTTGCAATGGCACTAAAAGTTTGATAGGGGAGATAGAGTAACCTAAAAATTTGTAAAAATAATTTAGGGCTAAATCAATCCATAAACAATGCTTAGATTTTCTTTAATATAAAAAATATAAAATCCCCACTTAATATATGTAAGAATATGCGTCGAATCAAGTAATATAGTGATAGAGTAGAGTATCAATCCCATGAGGAAAAATGTTTACTTGCAAATACTAGTATTATCTACTTCAATTACAATAATTATCTTACTCAATAAAAATAAGTTTTTATGGAGATTCAATCACTTAATTTAAAATAAAAAATACTTAATTGAAATACTATTTAGATAAATTATTTTGAATTGATGAAATGTAAATACAATATATTTTTAATGATTCTCTTTTATATTGATGTTATTCAAAGTATATACATCACCGGCTGCTTAGTTAAGCATAAATAAATAAATAACACATTAAACCCTTTCCAACCTCAATGCCACTCTAAACTCATGTAGTCTATCACCTTATGATAATCTTAGAATAGTAAGTAAAGCATGCACTGTTAAAATCCCATCATGACAATTCATCTCTATAAATTTGATACATGACAAGCACTATATCTATGCTTATATCATACAAATCCAATATACATACTTGTGCATGGTTTTCTATTCCTAGGCCTTACATTACACCTGATATTAACAACACATATGACCATTATGTTTATTAAATGAAGACTTGATATATTAAAAATATCATAAAATTATTAATGAAGAGAAATCATTAGTACTCCATATTTTATTTATACCATTAATTTAAAACTAAAAAAAATTAGCCAGACATAAAGAACAAGTAAAGCTAATTCATTTTCATTAATTGTCAAAAGAAAGAAAGTACAGAAAAAAGATATCACTAAATGTGTTCAATGATCTCCTATACACTTCTTCTTGAACTTACATATTCTTTTTCACAAATACAAGTCAAACACTCTAATAGAATGTATCTAGTACTTCTTTGAATTCTTTTAGTTGTCACTCCTAAGGAAAAAATAGAGAAACACTATAAATACTGAAATTAAACAAGTGACTGAACTCTTCTACTAACATTACAAATGGTTTATTTATAAAAAAAAAAACATAAAAATAGATTCTGGCACTGTGATGCTCCAGACAATTACACTACAATGCCAATAAAATGAACTAACACTATAGTGTTGAAGGGTTTCCTTCATTGCGGTGCTTGTTGACATGGATCTGTTGTGTAATGAATCAATGTGCAGCTTTACTAGCATATCATGGCATGAATAATTACAACTATATAACGTTGTGGCACTATTGATGGTTGAGCACAACGACATCCACGTAGTACTCCCTTGACTTAGCGGCATTAGAATTTAGCGTCACGATGCTGTGTAGATAGAGACTAGGCTTTGTAATGCCGACTCTTTCGACATTGCGGTGCTATCAAATAGAGACTAGGGGCTACTATATCCATATTTGGGTACTCTGGTCATACTAATGATGGCACTGCAGTAGTATTATGTCTAACACCATGGTATTGTACCATATTTAAAATTTTTTGCTCATTTCCTGTATTTTCTTGCACAAATATAACGACTATAATATATTTTCACTAACAAATTAAAACATAAAATATTACATTATTTATATTTATCATGTATATACATAGATATGTTGTTATTTCATCCATAAGATGACATCAATGTTCCTTAACTCTAATGGAAGGAAGTCATCCCTCACTTGGACCCCCTGAATAGTCAGAACCACCCCCCTACACAGTCCTTTATATGTCTCCATCTTCTATGTGCCCGTCCACGTCATAACACCATGTGTCCATGAGTTTATCCTTATTAGTCTATGACCTGGTTGGATATTAAATTATGAGTAGCTGCACTGTCTATCAATACCACTACCTCCATGTTTATTATTTATCCTCGCATTTTCATAATGTGATTTATAGTAAATCTCACTACTGAGTTTAAGGAGACCTCTGCCATATCTAAATGCATATCTTCCCTCTCCTCCACCACTGTCTCACTCCCTCTTCTCTCCTTAGTTTCTTCATCATCACAAATGATAAGAACTTAAAGAGTTTGGTCCTTACACTTGTGCCCTAGTGTATACCTCTCATCATATTTTAAATACAACCCCTTCATCCACTTGTCATGTAGCTTATTCTCACTAAGATTTTAGAAGTTCCCCCTTATTCCCCCTCTTATAGTCTTCTCTTTTGCAGGTCTCCTGAGGAATACCCTATACCAGCCCCTTGGGTGCAAAAAAGGTGGTGGTAATCTTGAACGACCCTCCTAAACTACTACCTCTGGCCTCCCTCTCCAAGTGCTTCTAGTCCTCCACTAATTTGGCAAGATCTATAGCTTCTCCCAAATCACGAGCCATCATCACTCTAACTACCTCCATTATCTCTGCTTTGAGCCATTTCCTAAAATTTCCCTCCAATATAGTCTCTAAAAGGTGGTCCAGTTTGCTGGCATGGAACTCAAACCTCTCATATTACTCCACCATATATTGATCCCTCCTGTGTTAAAGCAAATAACTGCTCATAAAAGTCTTCTTCCCTTCTGGTTCAAAAACATTCCAACATGCGGTCTTTGAACTCCATCCAGCTCCATATGGGTTGCTTCATATCTCTCTACTGGTATCATGCCAATACATTCCCCTCCAAGCACAGACCAATTGTCGTAAGTCTCTCATCATCCTTCAACCTATTAACGACAAAATATCTCTCCATCTTGTAAATCCAACCATGTACATCCTCTCCCTAAAAAAATACACATCTTCAGTTTCCATACCCTCTGATCTTCTATGTTCCCCCTAATTCCTTCATCCCATTCCCCAAGTGGGTGGTCCCCCTAAGTGTCCTAATTATCCCTTTCGCGCTCGTACCCAAACCCATCATCAAAATCCCCCTCCTTTCAAAATCAACACCTCTCCATTCATAATTAGCCCCTCTTTTTTCAAATTTAACACCCTTTCATTCATACCCAACCACCCTCATGCCTCTCCCCATACCTTTTGCCTAGCTCCTCCCTATGAATGGGCTCTAGAGGAGGTCTTCTCTCTTCTCACTCCAAAATCTCTGCATCATGATCATCCCTCCGATTGCTAGAATTTGCATTTCCTCCTATTGATGCTCTTGCCTCTATTGTCACCAGTTGAATATGAAGATCCAACACCTTCTTCATTGCGATGTCATAAAATCTAATTTTAAAAAAAATATATTCTTTTATCTTTTAATAAATAATATGAGAGCTATATAACTTTATTTATTAAAATTAAACAATAAAAAAAAATTAGAATTCAAAACATCTATGTACACATTTGTATTCATTTCTAAAAATCATATATACAACTCAAGATCTATACAATTATATTACAACTATTCTGTTATGAGTATAAAAGAATACTTCAAATAAAAAGAATATGAACTGAAATGAATCATGATTAATCTCACACTCCTGCTTCTTTGCCTTATCTTGAAATTATTTAATTACATATAATAAGCTCAAGATTATAGGAAGTAATCAAATCTTATAACTAAACTCAACCTAAGGCATAAGAGAAATATGTTTGTTAGTAGTCATATCATAATAGTAGTATTCATATAATCATGAATCATTATAAAAATAATAAAACTCATATACAGTAGTAGTAAAATCTATAAATAATAAAATATTATGGTACATAAGCCAATAAATTAGTATGTGTGTTAAATTTATAAAATAATCATTATATTAATACTATTAATCAGTAGAGGAATCATATATAATGGTGAAATCAAATCATTGGTAAAGACTATCAAAATTATATCAAAACAGTAAAATCATATAGGAGTGTATACATATTATTTTGGTATCCTAATCACATGCATAATATATTCTTTATATCACGTGCTCAATGTATATATATATATCATACTTTTTATATTAATGAATCAATAGCAGTGATAATAATAAATCCATAAAATAATAGGAACAATGCTTCAATAACATGCATTTCAATAGTCACACTAAATAAGTAAGAAATTCTTATCTAAATAATATTTTTTCTAGTATTAAATCAGTATTAATAAACCATTGGCCTAATAAAAAAGATTCATAACTCATTACCCACTGACACAATAAGCATCTCCTTATAACTTCCAAATAATATATCATGTGAATCAATCGAGATAACACCAAATCATATATTTAAAGGAAAATTTGTTGGTCCACTATCCTGTATATGTCAATCACTCTCCAACCAACATCGATGAATAACCATTATTTACTTATTTTTCTCTACACACATTATTATCACAATATTATAATAGTTATAACTTATAACTACTAGATAAATCACTTATCCACATACATTTTTAACATTACAGTAAATAAAGCATAATTGAGCTTAACTCATAAAGTGCCAAAATATTCTAATAGTAGGTAACATAAAACTCTATTGAGTACAATTTTTTAAAAATTAACCAAATTATAAGAGGCGATATAAAATAATATTCAAAAGCTTTAATTAAACTAAAATACTATTTTTAGGTGTCAAAATAAATTTCTAAATTAACAAAAATCACTGCATTTTTAAAATCACCAAATGAAAAATCTCAAATAGATATTCAAAATATTTATAATCTCATGCTCTATAATATATAAAAAAATTATGTGATGAAAGATTTATCGATAAAAAATTATCCTCATTTTTCGATAACAGAAATAAAAATTTGTTCATCATAAAACCACTTAAGTAAAAGAAGCTAAACCCATAAAGATCGAGGTGCCTTTTAGTTTAATGGTCAGAATTTCATTTAAGAAACTCCGCAAATAAGCATGTTCATCCCGAAGAAATCATGGGATGGGTGACCTCCTGGAAGTTACACCAACCGGACAAAGCCTTGATGCCCTTAGGCCAAAGCGGATAATATATCGATAGTTAAGAGTTTGAGCTGTTACAAATGATATCAGAACAATACACCAGCCGAAAGATGGGAACTAAAAGTCACACAAGACAAAGTGCTATGCCATGGGAGCCACCTCTTGAATCATGTATAGGACAAATCATATAACAATGAGGCCAATCCCCAAACAACCCCTCATTTGAATTTTCCCTCTTAGCCAAACTCTAAATTCCCTTTTTTTTAATTTTATTTAAACTCTAAATTCCCATTGAAATAGCCCCTGTACCCCACCTTAACAAGGGCGAAAATAACAAGGCGGAGCTCTATTCCACCTCATGTAGCACTTGACCTGTCCAAGAGAGACCAGTCCAATAATCACCTATGACCACTTGGTTAGCATATCTTAACTTAGCCTAACTTAAGCCCAATAAAATAGTCCCTTAGATTTTCTATCAACAAACATGTTAAATTATGAATAGTAAATGGCAGGAAATCACCATTAGCCATTAATGTTACCTCAAAGAAATTTAATTCAAGAAGGAATATAAGAATGGATATAGTAAAGCTTTTTTTTTTTTTTCTTAGTGATTTTGACTCTTGAAAGGGCAAATTAGGTTCATTGAAACTTTCGTAAAGCATCACATGGAAAATAGAAACCTAAAATTTAAAATTTTCTCTCAATCATTTTGTTTTTTGAGTTTAATGATGACTTTCAAGGGACAACCGTGCGAGGCCTAGATCTTTCAATTGATTATTTCTTTCCTTGTTATTTCTTCAAAACTGATTAGTGATTAGTTTGTACGTGTAATAAAGATTTTGTGAAGTTTGACGCATTAATTTTTTTCATTACAGTGTAATTGTGTATTTGTTATGATATTATGATTTTAGCAACTATACATTATCATTTTGGAGCGAATAAAGCGTTTTTTTGGCATTGAAAGTAACTAATCTCTATTTAAATTGAATCTATAAATTGTGATATTTTTGTTTCTTCGTACAGCTCATCCCAAATTTGCTTTAGTAAATATTAGACCATTGGACATATTTTAGCTTAATTTGGGATGAGCTGTACCACTTAGTTGGCATATTTTAGCTTAATTTAAGTCTCCCCTCCCCTCTGATTTGGCCGATGAGAGCGAGACCCAGGACGAAACGCGACTTCGATACGTCCGCCCACCTAACTGCCTCAAAACCTTCGCGCCTCCATAAATCCAACCTCATAATATCTCAATTGATCGAGCTGAAGATCTCGAGGTTGTTCTCTTGTTATGGCAGCAGTTCTACAGGCGGCGGCGCTTTTGATGGGGTCGCAGACCGAAATCAAGAGGTTCCGGCTCAGATCAGCGCTCCGATCCGCTCCTGGTAAGCTTTCATTCCGTCCTAAGAAATGGATTCGTATTCCGTATTGTTTCTTTGAGTTATTTCTTTGAGTTACTCTACATATTTTTAGCTTCGGAATAAGAAATGCATTCGTATTGCTGGCGCTGGTTATGTTTTTGATCCGAGATATCAAGAGTATATATATATATATATATATTTTGGTGACTTATTAGCGATTTGGAGATGGTTTCTTGGGTAGCTGGAGTTGGATCTGACGTCTTTTTTTGTGTGGCTTATCTTGGCAGTTCGACATGAGGGTTTTTTCGTCGGTAGGACTGATGGGAGGTTGTCTGCAACTTCTGGTGTGATGCCTCGCAGGGCTAAGTTGATCCCAAATGCAGTTGCAGTTAAGTAAATTGGTTCATGTTAAGCTGAATTGGTTACCTCCGGATGCTTTTTTTGGCTTAGTATTTAATTTTCATGTCATTCTCTTCATTTGCTTATTTTAATTCAAATGAAAGCGATGGAAAAACACTTTTTTGTTCTCGCACTTTAGCATTCTCTTCTTCTAACTGTGCATTGATTTGTTGTTTGTTTCAGGTTAAGGACGATACTCCTGCTAGCTCTGCTGCCTCGAAACCAGGGTAAGCTTGCGTTTTATGGGAAAATGGTAAAAATTACCATCTATTATTTTTCCAAACGTAATTTACATAATTCTTCTAGAACTATCTTGATAGCCAAATAGGTTTCTTTTGACTATAGGATAAACAAACCGTAATGGCTGGATTGCCTCTTTTGTTTTCATCTAACATTGAAAAGTGCTTATCATCATAACTTCACAAATAGAACAGAATGGAGTATAGATGCATAAGAACATTAAGACTGAAAACTTCAATTGCTATTTCCGTCATTCATCTATGGATAAGCATGAGCTGTATCTTCAAACATTTAGACATAAATACCCCAATTGCATGAAGTAATTAATAGATAACTAACAAACATTAAAAGAAACTAAAAAGAATGAATAAAAATGTGAAATTTGCTATCAGGACGATCAAGAGAAAAAGTTGCTAGATGACTTGACAAGCAGAGTTGGATTAAAGATTCGGAATTTATGGTTGATAGAGGCAGTGTTAAGGCATAACATTTAAAACTACTACAAAAAATTCACATTATCTTCAAGGATTAGTAAATGAACTACACAAAATGTCAAAAATATAAAAACAAAAATTTATTCAATGAGAATTCAAAAAAGGGTGCAAGAGTATATCCAATGCTACAGTTTGTTTTATTTTATTTTTTTTGTATCCAATGCTACAGATAATCTCAAGATATATCCTTTAAAAGCTACTACAAAATTTCATATCATCTTCAAGTACTGATTAGTGAAGTGTACAAAAATGTGAAAATATCAGAATTAAAGTTTCTTCATTCAAAATTCAGAAACTTGCTTTTCCATAATACCACTTAGGCATTTGAAGCTGCACCATACATGTTGTCATTACAACAAATGCATTGATAGTATAATTTGCATCAAACTCTCTAAAAGTGCATTTTTTAATGTATGTTATCAATCAGTTTTTTAGGAACTCATCACCTAGTTGTTTTGTGATCTAATTCTTGCAATCTCCTTTGTTGAGAAGCTCTGTTGCTTGTTGTAGTGAATATTGGCAAAGTTAGCACAAGCCTGACTAATCTGTCTCTTTGAGGATAAATTAGCAGCTTCCTTGTCAAAATTTGGCACAACTTCAATACTGTGGATGCCTTTTGTAAATCATTTTGACATGCTCCGTGTTCAAAAAGTTCCGATTTGTACTTCAATATAATTTTTCATGATCACTATAATCATTAAGATTGAAATTATTTATAAGTTCGTGAGATCTTTCAACATTGAATTTTTTATATCCATTTTTAGGATTCAAAGTTTTGCTAAGCATTCGCAATGTTGAACATCATGTATGCGTATCATGGCCCTACATCTTTAATAAATTTATTTCGACTACTGAAGAGTATTCCCCACATCCTTAACCTCCCACCACAACAAGCGGAAATCTTGGATCGCCCTTTCCAAGGATCGTTAACTTTTGCATCACAGCCAAAGCCTAAATTTTGGCAATTTCTACATATTGAGCATTTTGATCTTTTGGAGCTTCAATCATTTGTGCTTGTAATTGGTTGATTTATGATCTACCAAGGGGCATTCTCTGACATTGAACTTGGTTAATTTACTTTTTTGTGATTTAATAAAAATCAAGGAGAAAATCAAGCTTATGATATCATGTACTTAGCTCAAACTAGTTGCCTCACCACAAAGCCTGGTCTACTGCTTTTGAGAACTTACCATATACCTTTTATTGAGTGAATTACTTTGTGAGGGAGTGCTCCACTTAAATCAATAACTTACTTTAGTGCTAACCCATATATAAGAGCCTACTTTATATTGCTTAGGACTAACTTTTAGTTTCCTGAAGGAATCACACTTTACAATTTTTTGTGTTATTTTATTGCCCAAACTTAATAAATAGGTTTAAAAATTCATAATTGCATTCATAACCCATCTTATTACATAGGATAATGGTTGACCCCTAAAGAAGAAATTTTTTTTCTAGCATTCTGTGAATGTTGTCCTTGAATATCATGCCACCCAAAGCAGTCTACATGGATCAAGTTGAGGGTATGACTAGGATGGTAGAAGTAATAGATACTAGGTTTCATAAGAACAATTGGTAGTTCTACTATCTCCTTCTTAAATTTAGTATTCATCACTTACAATTGATAATCAATAGCGACTGAAGACTTCCAATCAATGAATGTGCTCCATCATGATATGATCTCTTGGAAGACGAGATCATTCTCTTCCATTCAATAATCACTCATATAAGAGATATTTATGCTATGTTTATTAGAAAAAGATACCACTTTCTGATATGAAGAATCTCATCCATCTTCCCTTAACTTTTTAAGAAGTACTTTGTCATAACAACTAATTGCATTACATTTAAAATATCTTGAGAATTTCATTTCAAAGCTAGATAAAGGTCATCAACAATTTTTATAATTTTCATTTGTAGATGTAAGGTAATGCAAATTCAAATGAGATGAACACATCATATGCTCCATTAGCTTCACCTCATTAGATTGTTAGGTTGATGAACTTTCTTCAATAATGATATTTTGCAGCATTAAATATGCACCATCAAATACAACAATAACATGTCTTTATCCTACTATATGGGATCAACTTCATGAATCATTTTTCTCCATTGTGTTCTATGAAGAGTCAAAATTCTCATTTAAATATAATAAAAAAATATAATTTATAATACTTTATGACTAAGTTTTTTTAGGTCTACCTCAACATTTATTTACATAGGCTGGATTAATACATCTACTTTTATAAACGAATCATCAGAAGGCTAGTATGTTATGTGACCAAATCATCTATAAGACGACTTCAACCTTTTCACTTATATAATCATTTCACATTTCGTCTCTAAGTGTAAAGCCACTCATCCATTTGAGCATCCTCATCTCTGTAACACTTAACTAAAATTTATGCTTCTCTTTTAATGGCTAACACTTTGCTCCATAAAGCATTGTAGGTCTCACCACCATCTTAAAAATTTTTTATTTTTATTTTTATGTTTGAGGGTACTTTTTTATCACACAACCTGCTCGATAAATTCCTCCACTTTAGCTATCCAACTTGAATTCTACTAATAATATTCACATCTATTTTACCATCGTTTTGAACAATGGACCCTAGATATCTAAACATGAACTCTTTTTCATGACTTGATCACCCTCACCCAATGTTACAATCGCACTACTAGATCTATTATTAAAATTACATTCCATGTATTCGGTTTAGATTTACTCAAACAATTATCTTTAGACTACAAGGTTGACCTCCATAATTCAAATTTTCTTTAAACTCCTCTAGTTTATCAACAAGAAGAATAGCATCAGCAAAAAGCATACACTAGGGTACATCCTCTTGCAAATGTTTAGTAAGAACATGCATGACTAAAGCAATAAGATATGGGCTTAAAGTTGATCCTTGATGTGATCCAACTGAAATAGGACAATACTTGGTCAACCCACCTTGTATTTGAACACAAGTAACAACTCATATATACATTGTAACATATGCTTAATTACTCTCTCCCATATTTTTAATGCAAGACACATTAATTAATTCCTCTATAATTCGCATACTATTATGTATCATCTTTATTCTTAAAAATAAGAAGCAACACACTCCTCTACTCATTTAGCATCATTTTAGTTTTTAAAATGATATTACAAAGTTGCTAAGAAATCCTTGATCTCCAAAGCATTTGTACACCTCTATTGAAATATCATTAGGTCTCACTGATTTTCACACTTCAGTTTTTTTAAAACATCTCCAATTTTGATTTTACTAATATGACGGTAAAAATAAAAATATCTATTTTTCATTTAGGTTGCTAAGGTCATTAAAATCATTCATATTCTCACAATATTTATTGAAAAGATTATCGAAATATCTCCTTCATCTATGTTGAATATTCTCTTCTAACAAAAACGGTTTTTAATCTTCATCCTTAATGACTTCAATTGAACTAGATTCTTATATCTCCTATCTTTTTGTTTGGCTAAGTTATACACATCTTTCGCCCTATTCAATATCTAATTTGTTATATTAATCACTAAATGCTAAATATTTTGTATTGCATATTATTTTCTTAGACTCCTTATGAGACCCTATATATCTTTTCTAATTTTTCATGCTTTTACATTTGAACCAATTTTAATAATAAAGCTTATTATTTTTTATATTTTTTTTTTGCACTTTTTGATTTCATCACCAATTATTTTTTCTATTACGAGCTTTTCCTTTTAATTCTTTGAGCACATATTTTGCAGTATTCTTAATATCGCTGGTTATTTTTGCTCATATAACATTAACTACCTCATGAATAGTTCTAATTTTGATATCTAGAATTTTATTCTCAAAAATATTTTTATTAGCATGTTCTTTAAATGTCCCCATTTAATTCTAAATAATATTTTATTTTATTTTTTATATTCCACTCTTCATTTCAAAGTTTAAAACTAAAAAACAATGCTCAATACACAAACTTTCATTCGGGATAGCTTTACAATTTTTGTAATCTAAACAATATATTTTTCTTATAATAAAATAATAAATTTGAGTTTTAGTATGTTTGTTCTTATAAGTGATGAGATAATCTACTCTTTTCTTCAATAAAGTATAAGTGATTATAAAATTATACGCTACATCAAAATCTAATATGATCCTATCACATTTATTTGTCACTTCAAATTTATAGCCACAATGAATATTTTTAAAATTTGCTATCACTCTACCAATATGCCTATTTAACTCCAATAAAAAACTCTTTCTTCAAGAGGTTTCTTTTGAATTAATTTTTCTAAGTCATTCTAAAATTTTATGTTTGAACACATATCTAAGCCTACTTGAGCATAAATACTTATAATATTAATAATCTTATCATCAACAACAATATTTAAAAATATGATTATATCTCCAATTCTATTTATTTCTACAATATTATTCTTCAAACTTTTATTTTTAGTCACACCCATGTCATTTCTAGTATGAGTGTACGACTTTCACCTGAATACTATAGTTTAAATTTCTAAACTATCAATTTCCTTAGCTTTTTTCCAACCCTTTTAGTTTCCTGAATATTTAGAATATTTCTATATGGATTAAATTACAAATTACAATTGAGAACTCCATCTGCTATTTCTGCCTCATTGAACGAAACCTATATATGATTTTTTTAATCCATTTCAATTTCTTCAAGTTCAATAATCCCGTATGGCAAAAGAAAAATAATAATAATAAATAAAAACATGAAATACATTGAATTCCATTTGTACTTGGTTTGTGTTTTAATCTATCTAGAAATAATTCATAAGAAGAGAAAAAATCGATGATCATTCTTCTCAATAAAATTTCAAGAATATATGGGAATGGGTTCCTTGAGATAAGCACGCTGAACTTTGTCTTGTTAGTTTAGCAGATATCTCCATATTAGTTTACGTGAGACCACTCTTCGAAGGATATGTGACAAATTCATCAGATTCAATTCTGGATGCTTCAATGGGCATTGTTCCAATTATTCAGATTCAATTTTAATTGGTTTCATTTGCAGAACAGATTCCTTGATAATTGAGGGCTCGTCATTTGTTTATTTGGCATGAGTTAGGGAAGGTTACTGATGAGGATTTTTAGTAGTGGCCTGAATATTTATTTAAAAGAATGAATGAGTCATTTGTTGAGCTTAGTGAAATCTAGTGCTCTACCTGGAAAAAAAAAAGTGTAGACATGAGACTGAATTAATAAATCTTATATAGAAAGTGTAATATGCACTTATATCTATCGACTCTGATTATTTGAATTTAATTGAACTATTTAGACAAATTAAAGTTCAAAATGCCCCATAAACTAATTAAAATTAAAAAATAGATGAACTGTTGAAATGTCTTATTGACAAAAAAAGGTTTAAGAAGTTTGTGTAATGTAGTTCTTGTTAGTGAGTTCAAATCTAAGATAACATAAAAATCTATTGAATACTAAGCATAGATCAATTGAGCTTTTAGTAGTTTACTTATTCAACAATGGCTTCCTATATGATAGGGCCAAAGTTTAAGGCTTGGTGTTTTCAAGCAAAGATCTTATGTTCTATTTAAACCTTAAATGAATTTAAACAAAGTAAATTAATTATAGAACAAAGGAAAGCTCAAGGATCTTGATTCTTGAACAATAAAAGTTGATAAAAATCATAAACGAAGATAGTCATCTACTGAAAAAGCGAATCAATTTTAAAATCAGAAAGATTTCTAAAACTCAGTTATTATGAAGACATTTATAGGATATTGAAAAATACATTAATTAGAGGTGATATAGTGTCCTTGAAATGAGGTGGCAACTTGATGCCTTAAAGTGATGTGGCAACATAAAATAAACTTTGATGCGACATCCTTAGAGCCCAGAGAAGAGGGTGATAATGGTAGATATGCAGGATCAACGATGATGTAATGACATGGGATCAATGGAGATATGATGTCTTTGGAGCCTGGAGGAGAGGCGAGATGGGTGAATGATGATGTCTTGTTGAAGATTGAGAAACTAGCTATGAACTAGTGAGAGAGAGAGAGAGGCATCCACGAGAGAGATTTAACGGATTTGGCTTCATGTTGGAATTTTTGCGGATTTGGTTAGGAATTTTAATGTATTTATTATTCAAATATTTTGGGGCAATAGTTTACTATAATTTATCTTCTTTATTTAAATATGATAAAATACATATTAAAAATACCTAATATAAATGGTCAGTCAAATTTCAATCAAGTACATCAGAAATCTTAATTTCTTCACATGAAAATATTTTAATTTTCTTTTGAGGGGCGCGGAGTTTTGGGAATTTTACTTATTTTTTTTATATTGGCTTATGTCATATAATA
The DNA here is from genome assembly GCA_016618105.1 of Dendrobium huoshanense. Classification (NCBI taxonomy): domain Eukaryota; kingdom Viridiplantae; phylum Streptophyta; class Magnoliopsida; order Asparagales; family Orchidaceae; genus Dendrobium; species Dendrobium huoshanense. The sequence goes on along the minus strand of CM028352.1, from coordinate 22,211,717 downwards.
AAAATGCATTCCAAATGAAGATAGAAGTTAGGATAGTTCTTGGAATTTTCTGTTAGGGGTGTCAAAATGGGTATTCAGGTTTGGTTCGGGACAAACCAGAAATTGACTCGGGTCCAATTCGACTAACCCAAACCTAACCGATTTTATAAGCAGGTCAGAAATTAAGATCCATACCCGACCCATTGGGTTATCGGGTTGACATGTTCCGACCGGTGAACCCTTTGCTGCAAGAGCGCTTGCTGAAAGCGGGAGTTGCGCAACTGTGTTATGGGCTTGAGCGGCTTAGTGGGATTGCACGAAAGCACGGGTGCGAGCGATCGAGCAGGTGAGCATGTGCGTGCTAGTTGAATGCAAGCGTGCGGGTGAGCTGTGCACGGGGTGGTGGACGAGAGCGGACTGTGTGGGTGCATGCTGCGTAAGTTGCGCGTGCAGTGTTGGAGGCAGAAGCAGCGAGATGAGGGGTTAGGATGAGTCAATTCGGGTTGATCATGGTTATTGAGTTGACCCGAACCCAACTCAAATTATGAACGATCCAAAAATAAGACCTGAACCCGAGCCGTTTCTTTATCAGATTGACCCAAACCTGGATTTTCGGGGTTGGATTCGGATAAGGTTTTCGGATCGTTTCACTTATTGACACCCCTATTTTATGTGTTGTTTTTCAAAACCATATATTACAATTTTGATTTGAGTAGGAAATTTACAATGGGAAGCCACCAATAAGTCATCTATTAGGTTGACATTCTTGTTTAACCCATAAGCTTGGCCCTTTAGAGGACCTAATAGGTTGAGCTAATGGGAGTGGACTTGATTCTCATGGGAGCCACTATTAGGGCAACAGTTGGGTTGACCTTCCCATTTAACCCATAAGTTTGGCCCTCTGGAGAACATAATGAGTTGGACCTTAATGGACATGGGCTTAAATGAGTTAGACCCTAATGAGATTAAGTGTAGCTCATTAGCCTATTTATCATTTAGCCATAATATATATATGTATATATATATATATATATGTATATATATATATATATATATATATATATATATATATATATATATATATGTATATATATATATATATGTATATGTATATATATATGTATATGTATATATATATATATATATGTATATGTATATATATATATATGTATATGTATATATATATATATATATGTATATATATATATATATATATATATATGTATATGTATATATATATATATATGTATATATATATATGTATATATATATATATATGTATATATATATATATATATATATATATATATATATATATATATATATATATATATATATATATGTATATATATATATGGTGGGATGGGGTAGACTACTATCCTTTTATATGGATATCGACAAATTTTCATATGATTTATTTTGCCTTTTTTTAATTATAAGATATCAATTGACCAATTAATATTATTTACAATAAACTTCATCATAAAAAGAGTATTATAATGCAAATTTTCTTAAAATTTTGAGTTGATTTTGAATATGTATTAATCAAGTATACAATGCAACAATCCTAACAAACGGTTTATATAGCGAGATAAATAATTTATTAATTTTACAAAGTAAGAGTACAAATTTCAAAAGAAGAGTTTTGAGCATATAAAACTTCTTAAAGAACAATTTCAATAGATTTGGCTTAAAAAATTACATGAAAGTTGCAATTTTAGAGAGGGGCTGACACCGGACCTTAGGACCGGTCGTGGCAAGAAGTGTAACCTTCCATCGAGAACAAGGCTCCGTGCCAACACCGGGATAGTCTCCGCCCCAAACTCCCATAGACTACAAGAACCACCACCTGAATTAATTCAGGATACAGAATATAGGCTAACCACCACCCGACAGAGTCAGGATACAGACATATCTCACAGGAAGGAGGAAGTTTTACGAAATCAACCAATCTGTTTTATTATCCTTGAGCACTCTTATTTATATACATTTAACAACCACATAGTAGGCCACATTTAGAAATAAGAAAACATGCAAACTAAGAACTGAAGTTTGGAACAAAAAATACAGGGAAGAAACAAAGATCTCTGGCGTCAATGGTGAGCTCCGGCATCAGTCTGCCGGTTTAGGAGGAACTTCAGGTTTGTAATAAGGAGACAGGTCAGCCACATCGAAGGTGGCGGATATATTATAGTCGCCCGGGAGATCAATTTGATATGTGTTGTCGCTGATTTTTTTGATAATCCGAAATGGTCCATCGGCCTTGGGTTTTAATTTGCTAAACGCACTTGGAGGGAACCGCTCCTTGCGTAGACAGATCCATACTTGATCTCCTACTTCGAATTGTACTGCTCGCCGCGATTTGTTGGCGCTCTTCTGGCATTTACAGTTATGCTTCTGGATCATGTCATGCACGTCTTTATGAAGTCGCTGGATTTCCTTGCTGCATTGGCTTCCGTCCGTGCTATAGCTATGGGTAGGCAACTGTGGAATCAAATCCATAGGAGATAATGGGTTGCTGCCATACACTACTTGAAACGGGCTATGTCCAGTTGCTTGAGTAGTGGACCTATTGAAAGCAAATTCAATCTGTGGTAGTATAATGTCCCACTATTTTAAATTCTTCCCCACAAAGCATCAGAGAAGATTACCAAGGCTTCTATTGACCGTCTCCGTTTGGCCGTCTGTTTGCGGATGGGCTGTTGAGCTGAAAAGGAGTTTGGTTCCTAATTTGGCCCATAGCGTCCTCCAGAAATGACTCAGAAACTTGACATCGCGGTCTGACGTGATGGTTTTAGGGATCCCATGCAAGCGCATGATCTCCTTGAAGTACAAATCAGTGACATGAGTGGCGTCCAAAGTTTTGTTGCAAGCCACAAAGTGGACCATTTTCGAGAAACGATCCACAACAACCATTATGTAATCCTTATTTCTCTGAGTCTGAGGCAAGCCTAACACAAAGTCTAGGCTAACCTCAATCCACGGACCTTCGGGGATGGGTAAGGGGGTATATAACCCCAATTTTTTACTGAGTGTTTTTGCCAAAACACAAACTCGGCATCGTCGTATAAATTGGTCAACATCTCGAGCGAGTAGAGGCCAGAAGAAATGCTCTTTGATTAAAGCAAGAGTTTTATCTCTTTCGAAGTGGCCGACAATGCTAGATTCATGACATTCACTGATGATTGTCAGGCGAGTGGAGCCCTGCGGAATGCACAACTTGTTACCGTGGAAAAGATGCCCTTGCTGGCAGTGATACAGTTGATATGGTCTTTCTTGGCATTTGTTCCAGATCTCACCAAAATCTGAGTCATTAGGGTATAATTCTTTCAGCAACTCAAATCCGATTACTTTAGTTTGTAGTGCCTGAACTAATGCCATCCGCCGACTGATTGTGTCCGCCACTTGGTTACACTTATCCAATTTATGTTTCAGGACATAATGGAATGCACCCAAATATTCAACCCAAGGAGCGTGTCATCCCTTTAGTTTTTTTTACTGTGAAGGAAACACAAGGCTTCATGATCGGAGAATAAAATAAATTCATGAGGCAGCAAATAGTGACTCCAATGATGAAGGGCTCTGACAATAGCATATAATTCTTTGTCATAGATGGAGTACTTTCGTCGGGTCTCATTAAGTTTTTCGCTGAAAAATGCGATTGGATGCCCACGTAGGCTAAGGACAGCCCCAATTCCAACATTCGACGCATCACAGTCTAATGCAAATGCACTGTTAAAATCAGGAAGGGCCAACACGAGTGCCGTTGAGACGGCTTTCTTCAGTCGTTCAAACCCTTCCTTCGCCGATGCAATCCACTGTAACTTGTCATTTTTTAAAAGTTCGATCAGGGGTGCGGCCAATGAACTAAAGTTCTTGATAAATTGGAATTGTCGCACTTCTGTCATTGATTGAGGCGTTGTCCATTGTAGGATGGCTTCAACTTTGCTTGGGTCGGCCTCAATTCCTTCGGAAGAGATGACAAATCCTAGGAAAGAAATTTTATCGGTGAGGTACTGACATTTTTTTTGGATTTGCGAATAGTTGTTGCTCCCGGAGGATATCCAAGACGTTTTTCAGGTGGCCGAGGTGATGGTCCATGGAAGGGCTGTATACCAAAATGTCGTCAAAATAAATAACCACACACTTGTTCATGAGTGGTTGGAATACCTGATTCATAAGCCGCATGAATGTGCTAGATGCATTGGACACGCCAAATGGCATGACGGTCCATTCGTACAGACCTTCCCGCGTCTTAAATGCGGTCTTCCATTCGTCTCCGGGTCGTATGCGGATTTGTTGATATCCGCTCCTTAAATCAATTTTGGAGAACACACATGCCCCATGAAGCTGGTCGAAGATGTCGTCTATACGAGGTATAGGAAATCGATATTTGATGGTTATTTTGTTGATTGTCCGGCTGTCTATACACATGCGAAAAGTGCCATCCTTCTTAGGGACCAACAGTGCGGGGACTGCACAGGGGCTAGCACTTGGGCGGACAAACCCTTTAAGCAGCAACTCATCCACCTGGTGTTGTAATTCCAGATGCTCATCGGGTCGGAGGCGATATGCTGGACGGTTTGGTAAGACCAATCTTGGCACGAGGTCCATTTGATGCTGAACATCACGTAGAGGGGGCATACCTGCTGGCAGCTCCTGGACTAGCACATCCTCATATTGCTGCAATAGGGGACAAATCAATGCAGGTATATCAAGAACTTGGGAATTCTCCTCCACCACAACACGGTTTTCAGAGCTTGTAAAAACAAGGTTGGATTGCTTATATGGGACGGTGAAGAGTCATCCCCGTTAGCCACGGGAGAGGGTAACAACACAATTTGCTGTTGGTTGTGCCAGAACAAATACGTGTTGGTGGTTCCGGTGTGAAGGGTGCCGCGATCAAACTGCCACGGACGTCCGAGCAACAAGTGGCAAGCATCCATGGGCACTACGTCGCAGAAGGCCTGATCTTGAAAATGTCCAATGGAAAAGTCTACTAAGCAACATTCATTAACCTGAACCTCTGCGTTCTTCTGGATCCAAGAAAGCGAGTAGGGCTCGGGGTGGTCCGCCGTTGTCAGCTGCAACTTGTCTACCATCAGAGCGGCAACCACATTTTCACAGCTTCCGCTATCAATGATCACATTGCACACCCGATTTCTCACCGTGCATCGGGTCCTGAAAATGCTATGGCGCAACCACGAATCACCCTTTTGTGTGTTCAATGATTGTCTTAAGACAAGCAAATTCCATTCATCGCCTCGCAAATAGACAGGTTTGTTTGTTGAAATTTCATCATTGGGCGAGTAATCAGAACCGACGGTTTCAGGCTCCTTCGTAAGGATTACTACCCGACGATTGGGGCAATTAGAAGCTATATGTCTAAATCCCTGACACTTGAAACATTTTCGTGCCGGTAGAGGGTTCTGCGGTTGATTCACCCGAGGAGGGCCCCGGGGTGAATGTTCCTCCGCTGGTCGGCTAGGTCCAGCTCCAAATTTGTTGATATTGTTTTCCCTTTCAGGAATGACATCTGGAATTAAGTTTCGATGGAACGTCTTCTTGGTTCTTGCTTGTTGCTTCTCCACCTTCAAAGCCAAACTCATGACGTCCTGGACCGTTCAGTAGGGCTGCAGTTGCACCACGTTGGAGATAGCCGGATTCAACCCGCCTAAAAAGCGAGCCACCGTATGTTCGTATGGTTCCACCACATCACATTTAATGGAAAGCTATTCAAACTCCACGATGTATTCTTCCACGGTCATTTGTTGCTGCTGAAGCTGTGTAAATTTCAAGAACAACTCCTGCTTATACTGATCTGGAATGTATTTGCGCTGCAGCTCTTTCTTCATTTTCGACCACGAGACGATCTTGCTTCTGCCCTCGTGGTTCCTTGACCTTTTCAGATTTAGCCACCAAAGTGCCGCAGCTTTCTTCAATTTTATTGCTACTAACTTGACAATCTTGTCAATAGGAACTTCTTTGAACTCAAGAACTCGATCCACGGTTTGTAGCCAGCCAATGAACTCGTCTGGATCCATCATTTCGTCAAATTCTGGCAGTTCAATCTTGATCCCACAATCGTGAGAAGACTTTTTGTGATTCCGGCCAGGTGCTCTTCTTCCCCCGTCGTCATCGCTTGAGTTTTCTTGATGAAAAGGATTGACGTTGTCTTCTTCGTTTGGAGGTATCAGCCATTCTCTTTGCTCACATCTAGCTAATCATTGTTGTAATTGGGCAATCTCCCGCTGTAAGTCTTCAATCAAGACTTCTTGAACTGGTCTTTGGGGGTTCCGACGAGGAAGCATTATGCCGGCTCTGATACCACTTGACACCGGACCTTAGGACTGGTCGCGGCAAGAAGTGTAACCTTCCGTCGAGAACAGGGCTCCGTGCCAACACCGGGATAGTCTCTGCCCCAAACTCCCACAGACTACAAGAACCACCATCTGAATTAATTCAGGATACAGAATCTAGGCTAACCACCACCCGATAGAGTCAGGATACAGACACATCTCACAAGAAGGAGGAAGTTTTACGAAATCAACCAATTTGTTTTATTATCCCTGAGCACTCTTATTTTTTATACATTTAACAGCCACATAGTAGGCCACATTTAGAAATAAGAAAACAGGCAAACTAAGAACTGAAGTTTGGAACAAAAAATACAGGGAAGAAACAGAGATCTCTGGCGTCAGTGGTGAGCTCCGGCGTCAGGGGCATTACAAATCATCCATTTCTTTATCAAGTTTGGTCAATAGTCCAATTTTTACAAAAAGTAATCAAATCATATACCAAGTTGTTCTTAGGTTTAAGATCAACATCGATAACCTTGGTCTTGCATTTGAAGATGGTAACATTGAAAATTAATTGTGCAGAGAATTAACTTTTTCCATATAGAAGGATAATAGTCTATCTCAAAATACAGAGAGAGAGAGTATTTAATGAATTAGTTGAGCACAATAAACTGTAATTACATACTTTATTCAGTTTATTGATATATATGGTTGGCATAGTGATAAATACATCTGAGTGAGCATATACTTCCAAACCAAAGTCGGCCTTAGATGCTTGATTTAGTGGATTTTTAAAATGTTCGGTTGCATTAGAGAAGTAACACATTCAGATATTAGTAATGCTGATGAGGACCATACTTTTTTTTTTCTTTTTATTTAACATATTGCTTTTAAGGACTATGAACTTATTATTTATTGTTTTATGTAATATTCAATTTTATTTGAAGGACCTAGATGTGCACCATCATTGTTAATTTATTTAGGTTATGCTAATCCATTCCATTTCTTTGCATTAACTTTTTTAAGTGTTGGCATAAAAAAAGATCAATGAAATAATAATTTCTAGGGGTTTTAAATATTGAAAACTTATGTTTCCTATGAAATCCGCTCAAATTTTGCAAATTTCAAACCCCTCGTTGTGCTTGCTTGCAATCTCTGCCTGCCTCTATCATGCACTGTTGTCCTTGTCCCTGCCCTTGCCTACCAGTGCAACCCGTGCGGCCGTGCCGTTATCCACATTTGGATGCATTTGAAATGTATCATAACTATCATAAATATTTTAGTGTGTTTGAGTTCAATCCAACCAAAGAACTCCTACATTTCTAAAATGCATGCATGGACTTGAAAACTCTCAACTAAACAGCCCCTTAAGAATCAAAGAATTAGAGTTTACCTTTTATTGAAATAATGCATAACTCGAAGAAATCCAAAAACACTAAAGTCTTCCCTCCTAGTACTGTCTGTAGTGTTGTATCCATTATAAATTTCATCAGGGCCTAGATGTATGCGTGCAATTACGATTTCTTCAAACAAATATGGCATTGATTTTCAGTTGATGATGATAGCATCCCTATGCCAGGATTTCTATGATGAACATATAGATTAAGTGGGCATTATAACTGTACCAAAATTCTTCCAAGACTCAAACATATGGATAATTGAAAGATATATTGAAACATAGTCCATTTGTATTGAATGGATTATAATAGATGATTTAATTGGATATGCCAATTGCATGTTACTTAAAATTCTTCTATGAGGGCTTATTCTTCATGCTTCAGTGACTGACTTTCGAATAATATAACTGCTGATAAATTGGTCAGTTTATTGGATATTTTATTTTGATTTGTTTCTATTTATATTTTGTTTTAGTCATGGATGTTCTCACTAGACATTTGCAAGAGGATGTACCTTGGTGTATGCTTTTTGCTGATGATATTTTTCTTGTCGATAAGACTAGAGAGGGAGTTGAAGGTAAACTTGAATTATGGAGATCAACTTTAGAGTCTAAAGGTTTTCGCTTGAGTAGATCTAAAATAGAATATATGAAGTGTAATTTTAGTAGTAATAGACCTAGTGAGGGGATTGTGACTTTGGGCGCGATCAAGTCATTAATAAGAGTACACATTTTATATATCTTGGATCTATTGTTTAGAGTGGTGGTGAAATAGATGGGGATATTATCAGCAGAATTCAAGTTGGATGGTTGAAGTGGAGGAATGCATGGGGCTTGTTGTGTGATAGAAAAGAACTCAAGGGAAAATTCTATAAGATGGTGGTGAGGTCTGCAATGCTTTATGGTGCCGAATGTTGGCCATTAAAAGAGAAGCATAATACTAAGTTAAGTGTGACAGAGATGAGGATGCTCAGGTAGATGAGTGGCTTTACCCTTAGAGATAGGATACGAAATGAGCATATACGTGAAAAGGTTGGAGTAGCTCCAGTAGAAGATAAGATTAGAGAGAGTCGTCTTAGATGGTTTGGTCACATAAAACGGCGGCCTTCCGATGACCCGGTTAGGAGAGTAGAGGTATTAGATTTGACTTATGTTAAGAAAGGTAGAGGCAGACCTAAAAAGACTTGGTTAGAAAATATTAGGAATGACCTTTATTTATTAGATTTAAATGAGAATTTGACTTTTAATAGGACACAATGGAGAAAAATGATTCATGTAGCCAACCCCACGTAGTGGGATAAAGGCTTGATGTTGTTGTTGTTTTTATTATATCTATGAATTTTGATATTTTATAATCATATTTATCGAAGGTATAAATATTTATGTGGAGTTTACATTTGTGTTGCCTTAGATGAGTTGGTCGCATAAAACGGCGGCCTTCCGATGACCGGGTTAGGAAAGTAGATGTTTTAGATTTGACTTATGTTAAGAAATGTGGAGGTAGACCTAAAAAAACTTGGTTAGAAAATATTAGAAATGACCTTTCTTTATTAGATTTAGATGAGAATTTGACTCTTTCCAGGGCACAATGGAGAAAAAAGATTCATGTAGCTGACCTCACATAGTGGATAAGGGCTTGTTATTGTTATTGTTGTTGTATATTTGTGTTGGTGTTCCTCTTTATAAATTAAACATAATAAATTATAGTTTGTGCTTCTAACAGAACTATAGTTGTAAAGGTGTTGGTGTTTATTTGTATGCATCTGTATATTTATAGAAAAGAATGTAGTCAAAGGTGAATTCATGAGCTTCTTCACCTTTTGCGTCTCTTATTAATATTTTTCTAATAACCACATCTTGTAGTTTCTTTCTCTCTTGCAACCTAAAATTTGTCTGCTGCGCACGTTCTTATGAATTGTAAGAAGCTGATGCAGCTGAAGAAAGTTAGCTTCCTTTTCATGATATCACTGGCATTCTTATTTTTCATGTAGCCGACCCCACGTAGTGGGATAAAGGTTTGATGTTGTTGTTGTTGTTCAATCAATTTTCATGACAACATAAACAGAAGTCTTCTACTTGTTCCATTGACCATGTAAAACATGCAGTTACAGCTCCCTTCATATAGTTTTCTTGACTCTATTAAATAATTTATTATTATTTTTAACTATGATGAAGTCATCATAGTATTGGATTGAGGGTTTACTAAAATATGATTTTGTTTATCTTCATGCTAAAATATGTTGTAGCATCTTTTTTTTCCCAATTTGTTTTATTTTTACGAATCATAAAATATTTTGCAACTTATATCATTTATGCACGTTATAATACCTGTATTGAAATTGCTACCCTCAGCCATGAGCTGCTGCTTTTTGAAGCTTTAAGAGAGGGCCTAGAAGAAGAGATGGACCGTGATCCCCGAGTTTGCGTCATGGGTGAAGATGTTGGTCACTATGGTGGATCATACAAGGTGACAAAAGGTTTAGCCACCAAGTTCGGCGACCTGAGGGTTCTTGATACCCCCATTGCTGAAAATTCCTTCACAGGCATGGGCATTGGAGCTGCAATGACTGGCCTAAGGCCTGTTATTGAGGGTATGAACATGGGGTTTCTCTTGCTTGCCTTTAATCAAATATCTAATAACTGTGGCATGCTCCATTATACTTCTGGAGGTCAGTTCACCATCCCGGTGGTGATCCGTGGACCCGGTGGCGTTGGCCGTCAACTCGGTGCAGAACACTCCCAGCGCCTTGAGTCTTACTTCCAGTCCATTCCTGGCCTTCAGATGGTCGCCTGCTCCACCCCATACAATGCCAAGGGCCTCATGAAAGCCGCCATCCGCAGCGAGAACCCGGTGGTTTTATTCGAGCATGTTCTGCTATATAATCTCAAGGAGAGGATCCCTGATGAGGATTATGTGCTGTGTTTAGAAGAAGCAGAAATGGTTCGGCCTGGGGAGCACGTTACGATTCTCACCTACTCTCGCATGAGATACCATGTAATGCAGGCTGCTAAGACACTAATAAACAAGGGATATGACCCTGAGGTCATTGATATCAGGTCATTGAAACCATTTGATCTCTACACCATTGGAAACTCGATCAAGAAGACGCACCGAGTGCTGATTGTGGAAGAATGCATGCGCACCGGAGGTATCGGTGCGAGTTTGAGATCGGCGATCATTGACAATTTTTGGGATTACCTAGATGCACCTATAATGTGCTTGTCGTCGCAAGATGTCCCGACGCCATATGCAGGGACACTGGAAGAGTGGACTGTTGTGCAGCCGGCGCAAATTGTAGCAGCTGTGGAGCAGCTCTGCAAGTAATTTTTTATCATCTGGAAATTTGATTTGTTCACCCTAAAACGGCCATTGTTTCACTTTGTTGTTGATGTTATCGTATTCAGGCTGTGCGTTGCTCCTGTTATTTATTTAAAGCTGACTGGCTTCACAAATTCATATACTGTTTACCTGGGAAATGAATTTTGGTTGAATTGAGGTAGAATGTATCAATAATGCTTTTACAAGCCTCTCGTTTTTTTTGAAATTTGCTCATATTGGAATTTATTGATCAGATTTTAAAACGTTTGTCTTTATAAAAAGGGCATTAGTTCACCTTCTAATATTCATTTCGGTTCTTTTTTTTTTTTTGGTCAAATGCTTGAAATTCAGGCTTCGTTTGGGACAGTTTTTTTACTGCTTTTTGAAGTGGCTTTCTAGTTCAAAATTTTTAATTTTGAATAAAAAAACTGCTTTAAGAAGCAGCAAGAAAGCCGTCCCAAACGAAACCTCAGAGGCTGCTTTGTTTTCTTAGTAGTTTGTCAATTGCTGCCTGCAATTTGTTGTTTGTCTGTGATAATTATGACATCTTTGGCATGTTTATTATGAAATGTGTAAAAGTAATATAGAATTTTGTTGCAAACGTTGAGTTTTCAACAAGTGGAATATAAAATAATTTTCCATTTTGCTGTCATATGAAAGCAGATTATTTGGTCACCTTAGGCATGTTTCTTAGGGTCCTAAAGCCCCTTGTACTCAAGATTTCACCTATGTGGGTTTGTGCCAGAAATTTATTTTATGGTTTAAATAAATAATATAGTAACTTCATTGAATGCTAAGTGATGGGAGCTTAATAGCATGTACTTGTTGAAATTATTATCTCATTTTAGCCAAACTATCCATAAATTAGTAAGATTGAATGAAAGCTTAAGCTTAAGTGGATGCAAGTCAGTGGCGGAGCAAGAAATTTTTCATAAAGAGGGCTTAATTTGTTTTTTTTTTTAATTCCTAAATATGTAAAACGACAACAGCAAACAATAAAAAAATTCATAGTATGTTTCTCAAGTGAATCAAAATAGTGATAAATTGATAATAATATATCTTAAAAAAGCAAAACAAAAATAAATTATGAACAAAGCCTTTAATGTATGAATCAATACACTAAAAATAATTAGATTCAGATGCACTAATCAAACAACCTTTTCACAATATGAGCTAAGCACGACAACTCCAGTCAGCAAAACGAAATCACAATCTAAACTCAGCATGACTTTGTACAGAATTAAAGGAAGCTAAGCACGACAACAACAAACACAATCCCACTATGAAAACAACAAACACAATCCCAAACTGAAAAGAAATCTTACATAAGAACTAAAAATATCAAATGAAATCCTTGCAAACGATATCTTTTATAGAAAACTAAAACGAAATTGCAAGAGATTTTGAGAGCTTACCTTATGCACTTCAAGTGTGAATTGCCGGATCGAAGACGAAAGAAGAGAGTGAATCTACAAATGCATGGGTACGAGTTGTCAGATGCACCGTTTCAAGATGATCCTCCTGCGTGAAATCCAATGCAAGGCAACTGGCCCGTTTGGACGCACTGGTGAAGCCGTTGAGGCCTGAGGCAGAGGCAACGAGACGAGAACTTCCTGCGCCGCACGACTCACGAGAGCTTTTGAGGCCGAAGTATTAGGTCAAGCGAATGTAGAACCCCCAAAATGCCGAACCGTCTATACACATGAGGTTTTTTTTCGCAGAAGGTGCACGTCTCCCTGTGGGACCCCGCCTGCCTCCGCCGTTGATGCAGATGCAACAATCACCTACATTCTGTTAGGAACTAGGACTTTAAGAGTCCGGATCTGTTTGGGATGGTTGCAGTTTTTTTTTATAAAATTGATTATAAAGCTGTTATAAAGAAAATAATTTTTTTAAAAGTTGCTGTAAAAGATAATTTTCTTGCAAAAAATTTTTTACAATCTGAAAAATAAAACAGTAAGAAAAATATCCCAAATAAAATCTAAAACAACATTGAAGTTGCAGAGCTTCAATGAGATTATTTTAAAGCTATGTCAAGCGCCAACTCTAACACCCAAACATAATTGCTATAAGATTTACTTGGAACTCTTTGCTCAGGTCTCCAACATTGGACGCCTTCCAGGAAACCTCTGTTGTCTCTACCTCCACTAGCTTATTCTCCATCTAGACAAATAGGAAAGGAAGCCTCCAGCTAAATGTATTATGAGAGATAAAAACTCGCTCATTTATAGGGGTATCAATTAGGATTGGCAAGTCGAGTTTGACTTTGACTTAAAACTGACTTAATTTGAACCCAACGTGCTAATCATATGATTCAAACTATTTGATCTGAACCGGATTCGACCCGAACTCTGCTAACCCAAAACTGACCTGTTTGGCCCATTCATCATATAAATTATGCAAATTTTTTAATCAACACAATTAGTTTAACTCAAATAAACTCATTTAACCCTAAAATGATCCTTTTAATTTGAAAATTAATCTAAATAATTGAATTAAAAAAATATAGAAGCTACTATTAACATAAGAGATGACTATAAAATATCAAAATTAGTGAAACAAAATTTTCAAATCAAACATACATCATAACAAAATCAAAGCTAAAAAGAAAAAGTTCATAAGATAGCTAAAAATTTATGGGACATGAACAAAATAGTGTCAACCATTCCATTTTCCAAAGAACCATATGAAAGCAAACAACATAATTATTTTGGATCCCAATGGTACATTTCAGCAGAGATAGATAGGAGTAACCTACTTGAACTAATAAAGAACTAGTAGAAACAATAGGGTCCCAAAAATAAATGGCAAAGAGCAAAAATCTACCAAAAGCCACCAGCATAAAAATCAAGTGGACCACATCCAACAGCATAAAAATAAAAAAAAATGACATATCGCCCATAACTCATACACATCACCACGGCCAAATCTACCTAAAGCCTAGGAGGGCAATTGCCCCACGCCCCCACCCCCCTCTTCTATTTTTTAGTCTTTATTATAAGGTTTTAAGGCAATTGCCTCCCTAAAAGTTTTAAAATACTATGGTCTTTAAGCAATTGGTCATAGCATAATTAAACACATTGTGTAGATATTTTATTATTAGGGAACAACGAACCAGATACAAAGAGAAATAATAAAGGTAGAATCCCGCCAGGGGGCGCTGCCCCCTTGAACTCCTGATATATCTAGGAATTCTTTACAATTTTACTTATAAATTTGCCACACCCCCCCCTAAAAATTAAGACGGGTTCCACCCCTGCACACCATATATATGCAAGACTCGAATCTAAGACCACTTAGTTGGTAGCCAAAGCTTCAAATCGACAAACCAAGAAGAATTAGGTGCCCTCCCAAATAATATTTCATAAATCTCTAATAGGAAAAGAGGTTATAATATTGCATCCACCAAAAATAATTGAGGGCTCCACAATCCCATACGAGTTTTGTTAGCTTCAAAAAATGAGAGAAACATGAAGACAATATTAATAAAAATTATAGGTATACAAATAAATCTTAGAAAAACATAAATCTAAGAAAGATATAGATCCGAAACAAAATATATAAATCTAACATTAAATATAACACACATGTAACAATTTAATAATAATAGTAATAGCAAATATAATAATAATACATCTTTCCATACTTACTAAAAAGCTATTTTAAAAATCAATAAGAAAGCTGTCCCAAATAAAGTTTGCCTTTGTTTGGGACGGCTTTCTTACTGCTTCTTAAAATAACTTTTTAGTATAAATATTTTAATTTTTATACTCAAAAGCTGCTTTAAAAAGTAATAAGAAAGTCGTCTCAAACGAAACCTAAGTTATCAAAAAATTACTTACATATATGGTTGATCAATTAGTTCTAAAATTGAGTTAATTTATGTTTAATTTAAGGCTTCGTTTTGGACGGTTTTTTTGTTGCTTCTGAAAACAGCTTTTTAGTACAAAAAATTAATTTTTGTACGTGAAAGCTGTTTTAAAAAAGCAATAAAAAGTCATCATAAATGAAGCCTAAATCACTATTATATGATGAGGTGGTATGAATGCATACATTTTATATATTCAAGTTGTAAAATTGACAATGCAGTGCGTTAACATTTTTTCTATATATGATGCATTACAATTGTCTTATGGCAGCTCTATAGTCCATCTGGGATGACTATACCATTTTATAAAGTTGATTGTGGAATTTTTACAAGAAAAACAACGTAACTATTCTGGTTGAAAAAATAGCCTTCTACTATAAAATTTTTTAAAAGCAATAAAAAAATCATTAAAAAAAGCATTAATGAAGCAAAATTATGATTGTTATCTCAAAAACAAAGCAACGAAAGAGTTAACCCAAACAAACCCTCAATCAAACCTAATATGCTATGATTTATGATTGAGACAAAGGTTTCGTTTGGTATAGTTTTTTTATTACTTTGTAAAGCTACTTTTTAATAAAAAAAAATGTTGTTATATGTTACCTAGAATTGTTTTGAGACGGCTGTAACTTTTTATAAAAGTTTTTTAAAAACTGCTATAAAGAAAGTAAATTTTTTAAATTATTTTAAAAATTAAAATTTAAGCATAAAAATTTCTTAAAAAAAATGAAAAATAATGCTCATGTAGAAAATATGATTGTGAATTAAAAAATAAAATAATAAATGATTATTTATTTATTTTTTTAATGTAATTTTAATATGATTTTTATTATTTGCTACCACCGTCGCCAGCGTTTTACGCTCACAAAAAAACTCATCGGGCTTGGATAGGGCTGCAAACGAACCGAGCCGAGCCGAGTATGTGAGTGTTCATGTTTGTGTTTGTTTAACATTAGCTTGTTCATGTTTGATTCGTGTTTGATTCGAGCTTTATTATTTGTGTTCATGTTTTGGTTCATTTAATTTAAGGGTGTTCATGTTTGGTTCATGTTTGGTTCATGTTCGTTTGTTTAGTGCTTATCGAGTTTTAAACAAGCTATGTTCGTGAACATATTTCGCAACAATCTATTGAATAAGCAAACCATAAATTTGTTCATGAACATCCTAAACAAACAATCTAACAAACATGGACAAATATGAAATGTTTCTTGTTATTAATAAAAAATAATTATATTATTATGTTATAATTAAAGTTTTTATATTATGTATATTTATCATTTTTATAATTACGTATTATTTAAGTTTTTATCGAGCGATTTTAATAGAACCCGAATCGAGCTTTTTATCGAGCTTGTTCATGAACCTCAACTGATGTTGTTCGCGAACATAAACAAGCTGAACGCATTAGTGTTCAAGCTTGTTTATTTAAGAATCGAGTATTTAAAATATTGTTCAAGTTTGTTTGTTAGTTAATTAAACGATCACGAACGAGCTTTAATCGAACCGAACAATGAGAACGTTTGGTTCGCTTGCAGCCCTAGGCTTGGGGTTGAAACGGCAATGATTGATTGTTGGAATCTAATAAAGTCCCCCATTCAGAAAGCTTCATCACATCAAGCCTATAAAAATATCCAAAAATGCGCAGTTAACGAAATTTCATCCACCACAAATGTAACACTCATCAGAACCGTCCATTCCGAGCCTATCCTCTCCGCGCGGTCCCGCACTTCACCTGCCAATGTTCTCACCCGCACGTGTCCTCCCCCTATCCTAAAATACAGAGAAAAATAAATATCAGCTATAAATAATTAAATATATAAAAAAAACAAAATAGATATATAACATTTCAAATAAAAGAATTCTAAAAATATTAATATTTAATTTAAAATAAAAAACGCAGAATATATTTTTTTTTTTGTTTTTAAGAGATCCAATAAAATTTTAAAATATTTAAAACTCACTATTTAGTTTAATTTCTACGTATTTGATAATTTTCAAAATATTGAAATTTATTTATCATTATTAGATTCCCATTGTAAAAATAGTTAAAAAAATAATAGTAAAATAAAATTTATGATTATAATCTTAAAAATAAAATGGTAAGAAAATTATTTCAAATAAATGCTTAATGTCAATAATATGGAGATTCATATTACAAGAGAGAATAATTCAATTTAGAATTTATTAAAGAAAAAATAAATGAGGATGTAATAATAATATTTCATATGGCTCACCCATTTTGGAACAATTATTACGTCCTCTGACCGGATGTAGAGCTATGTTCGGCCGCCAATAACATGTCGCCACGTGCTCTTACTCTTTACCGCGCGGCTCGACGACTTGACCCGAAGCGGAACCCGGGAATGCTATGTTCGTGGTTTTCTCGGTATTGCTCGGTATTTGCTAGGTATTGCTTTGCAAAAATGAGAAATACCGCTCTGTGAAGACCAATACCATGCAAATACCGAGTTGTACCGAGTTTTTTTACAACTCGGTACAACTCAGTATTTGCTCAGGATTTGCTCGGTATTGCTAGGGATTTGCTCGGTATTGCTAGAAAAAACTTGGTACAACTCAGTATTTGCTCAGGATTTGCTCGGTATTGCTAGGTATTTGCTCAGTATTGCTAGAAAAAACTCGGTACAACTCAGTATTTACTCAAGGTTTGCTCGGTATTGCTAGGTATTTCCTCGGTATTGCTAGAAAAAACTAGGTACAACTCGGTATTTGCTCGTTATTGCTAGGTATTTGAAATATATCCAAAAGGTGATGGGATGTTGTTCAGCTCGTCAAGGATTTAAAAAAACGCACGTGCGAGAACCCGAAAAACAGCGGGTCGGGTCGGCGACTTTTCTTCATGCTACGTGGCGCTAAAACATTGGTGGCCGAATGTAGAGGAGCGTACGTTCACCGGACCGAATAAAAGTTCCCCATTTTGAGTGAGCTCTAAAATAGTTTATTCCAAAAAAAAAAAAGAACAGATTGAATTAGAGATCCTGACCTAAATCAAAGCCTAAGAGAAAGATCAACTTGTGACTCCTCTTCCTCATCGGCAGCAACATCCTCATTTGCCTCCCATTGATTGAGAACAGATCCCCTCTGCCAATTAAGAAAATCCATCGTCTCGCATCCGTCTGCGGCATCCCCCGCCGGCGCAGGAACAAATAAATGCTGGCCATAACCATCACCAAAGCGGGCGGCGCCACCACTATGGACCCCAAAGAAACCGGCCGCCTCCCCGACTACAGCCGAAGACCGACATCCATGGGATTCGATTGGGAGCGACACCGGTGAGGAGAAAAAAGGAGGCGGCGGCGGCGGCGGTGGTGGCGTGAGATATAGGTGGTGAGGGTTCCAGCTGACGCTTCGCTCCTTCTTATGGGCGTTCTGGTGGCCGCCGAGAGCTTGGGATTTGAGGAATTTTTTGTTGCAGAAGAGGCAGGGGAAGAGACGGAGGTCTCTTTGGTGCTGGGGAGTTGAGGGGGAGGAAGAGGAGGTGGAGGGGGAGGAGGTGGTTGGCTGTGCAGATAGAGTTAAGGAGAAGTCTCGGCTTGCTGGAGATGAAGACGGCGGCGGAGGAGGCGGTGGGTGGTCTGCTGGTGGGGAAGAGGAAGAGGGAGAGTGGGGCAGTTGTGTTGCTGTTTGCATTGTGATGTTCTGTTGTAGCTCTGAACAGTGGACTGTTTATGGTGAGACAGAGTGAGAATGCTTTCTGTATGTGCGTGGAGGAGGGTATAATGGGTATTCAAGCAAGCCATACAACAAAGGCAGCGAAATTTTAAAATAAAACATTAAAACCTTAAATAAAGCGATATTATTCAGAAGATTTTTTTTTATAAAACCCGCATAATGAGCCTACGCGTTAATTAAAAAGAAGTTTATAAGTCTTAGGGCATCTCCAATGGATCCGCAAACGAGTGTTTGCCGTGCTCAATGTCGCTCCAACGGAGCGCTATTTTCTACCGCATACGGTCGCTAATGAACAGTGCGACGCCATATTTGGCGTCGCACTGTTCACCCGTCATTTGCCTTTTTTTTTTTTTAAACTTAATTATTAATTTTAAAGATTAAAAATTAGAATTTTTTTTATTAATTAAAATAATAAATTAGAAATATCTTATTTTTTAGTAATCTAAATTTTTTTTTTACAAAATTAATTAATGTAAGTTAACATTAAGATAAAATTAAGATAAAAATCTCATACATAAAAGATATTGAGAAGTACAATACAAAAAAAAAAAAAAAAAAATCAAAATACAGATTACATTCGAATAACAAAAAATTAAAATAACAAGTAACAACAATCTAATAATCGGGAAGATTGACATCGGCTCCTCCAAGATCACTGAGATATTGTCCAAATGAACTTGAAGAAGGAGGTTGTTGTTGATGTTGTTGTTGTCCGAACCTCTTTTCTAAAATTCGGGCTTGTTCAGCTTGGACAAATTCACGAACATCAGGATTTTGTATAGAACCTAAGTCTTGAAACAAGATCTTATTTTCTTCTTTGAGTTCTTTTAAAGCATAGTTCTTATTTTGAAGCTCCAAATGTTGTTGTCTCTGTGCACTTGTTTTTTTATGACATATTTATATTCCAAATTATTTTATAGAGCAAAAAATATTTGTTTTAATTATATTAGATTTAATTCAAAAATTCGATAAATAATATTAATGATTAAAAATATGTAAAATGAAATATGGGAAAGAATATACTAGGAATATTCTTTTTTTGGTGTTAGAAAATGGAGTTCGGTTGGAGACAAGTTACTGCATTTTGGTGTATTACTGCATTTTTGAGTGAAAAATGAGTTTTTCGGTTGGAGATGCCCTTAGTGAATCAACAATCGTCTAAAAATAAAATATTTGAAGCAAAACCTACAAGCCGTGGATCCAATCTATTACGAGAGACAACAAAAGCAAATAAAAACCTAACAAAGAACATAACAACAACAAAAAAGGAATAAGGGCCAAGAGTGAATAACGGTCAAGGAGCAACCCAAAGAAAGAAGCCACTGATCAAGACAATCAAAGCAGCCACCCAATCAAGACAATCATGAAAATACCCAAGGTAAAAAATCGCTTGTTGAATGAGGAATTGGCTCTTAGTTTTTTTTTTAGCATAAAATCGTTGATTACAAAAAATGTCATTCCCCACTATTAAGAAAAGTATTGATACACTGCAATGAACATTAATTATAAAAGATTGATTCAGTGGTGGGAGTTGTAAGAGCCTAAGCAGTACTTTCAATATAGGGTTGTAAAGGAATTGAGCTGAGTCGAGTAAGTGCTTGTTCATATTTGAGCTTGTTTATTAACAGCTTGTTCAAGCTCCTTTCAAGCTTAATTCTAGCTTTTCTATTTGTGGTTAAGCTTGATTCATTTAAAATGGAAGAAGTTCAAGCTTGATTTATATTTTGCTCATGTTTGTTTCATAGTGTACTTATTGAGCTTTAAATCAGCGACTTGTATAAATAAATAAAAGAGTCTTATCGAGCCAATCACGAACAATTATAATGAGCTTTATGGAGCTCTTTAATGAACATATCTGTCAAGCTTTAACTAGTCCGTAAATGAGCCAACCTATCAAGCATTTTCGAACTTAAAAATAAGTAGCTTGATAGGCTCTTTATAAATAACATCAATTTAATTTATGTTTAGAGTTTAATCTAATTAATATATGTTTTCATGTTTTTCATGTTTAACAAGTTTTAAATTTATTAATTAAAGATTAATTATGATATTAGTTTATAATAAATACAAATCATTTAAATTAATTTAGTCGTTGTTTTTTATAATAAGACTTACATAAGTTTCTTAACAACATTGCTCACAGTTTGTTATTGAAAATAAATTGTGTTTCCTAATGAGCTTGTTCACAAGCTATGTATCAAATATTAATCGAGCTTCTTATCGAGCTTATTGGCGAGGTTAAATCATATTGTTCATGAACATAAATAAATTGAATAAATAGCTGTTCAAGCTTGTTTATTTTAAAAAATTGTTCAAACTTATTTGATTAGTTAAACAAACGATCGTGAACAAGTTGTAAAGGAGCTGAGCCACGAATAGCTTATCGAACACTCAATTCGATTGCAACCCTACTTCAAGAGATCATTCATTGTTGGTTTAATAATTCTTCATTAAAAAGGGAAGACAATAGAAAAAAAGCGTCCAACATAAATTTTGGTTGTTAATATTGGGATTCAAAGTTGATATAGACGTCATATATCTACCTTATGGATGATATTTGTAACAACCATTAGCAATGAAGTGAGTGAGCATCAACATTTATGTCATTAATGTGTATTTGTATTATAACTATTGGCATGCATTAATATTCATGTTAATTGAAAACGACGAAGTCAACGATCATCAGTGTATTTGGGTGATAGTAGTAATGAGACTCTAGTGAGGCGACGATGGTTGGGAGATTTAGTCGAGCAATATTGGTTAGGAGACCATAGTCCGGCAATAGTGCTTAAGAAATCTTTATCAAATGGTGTTGGATAGAGAACTATATTCGGGCAATGGTGGTCATGGAACTGTAGTCGGACGATAATGATAGAATGACCATAATCGGGTAACTATGTTCAAAGGACTGTTGTCAGGTGACAATAATCAGGAGAGCATAGTTTAGCAACAAACGTCAGAAAATCATATTTGAATGACAATAATTGGAGGTTTGTAGTTGGGAGATAATTGTTAGGAGATATTAAATAATTAGTAATTATGATGGTAGTTTAGATTAATTAATCCTTACACAAGACTTAATTAGTATAATTATATTACTTAGATGATGATTATAGATTAAATGCTAATATATGCTAACTAATATAAATTACATCTTTTTTTTATTTTTATTTTCAAACATATTTGTATATTCTACTTTCAAAAAATAAGAATAATATGAACAGTCAAATATATTTTGTTCTCTTACATAAAAAAATAAAAATAAAACATATTATTAATTATTCTCTCTTTTACATGAGGCTGTGAACGCTAAACTGTTCATTTCAGAGCCAACAAAGGTCACAATAAATAATCATTAAGAATTGCTCATAAAAGACTAACCACCGACAAATGGACCGTCCATTCTAAAGAGGACAATTCCGCTCAGGACAATGGAGTTGATGAGCAGTATATTTTTGCCCTGATAAAGCTGCCAGCCCTTATTTTTTATTTTCTAAAATGAGCAGGTTTAAGTTCGATAAATAGCTCCTGAGCAAGCTTAGATGTATAAGTGAGTGACGTTCGCTCCTGAGCTAATTTGGACTTGACTCGCTAATGAGCTTATAAGTCGAGCTTATCGAACTACGAGCTCAAGTTCAAGCGTAAATTCGAGTTTATATATTATATAAGCTCGAGCTTGAGTTTGACCTAACTCAGCGCATTTGTTGATCCGACTTGATTAATATTAATTAATACATCAGTATTTATATTAGCTTTATTCATCACATTTCAAAAAAGAAATCAAACTCCAAAACGAGTTAATCTCGAGCTTTTATCGAGTTCCAGCCTCATATTTTTCACTCAAGTCGAGCTCAAGTTTGAGTTCGACCTCAATATAAGTTAAATGAGCTTGACTCTATTAAGCAAAAACTTGGCTTAGATGCATGAGCTTGGAGAAACAGATTTCTCCTCTAATCACTTGGCCATACAAGTCTTTCAACTTCTAAGTTGGCTTACTCCATAAGAGAGGAAAGATGTTTGATCTATAAGAATAGGAGGTTAAGTAGAAGAGGAGAGAGAATGGTGAGAAGATAACACATAAAATGATAAAAGTTATAAAGGAAGCCATTTGTCAGTCTACATTCACGACGAGTAAAGAAGGGAGAATATTTCAGTACTATTCTAGGGAAAGAGAGAAAAGCTCTCAAATTTCCTAGCTCTCATTTTCTCTCTTAGGTTGCAAGATTACAAGAGTTAAATTATAATAAAGATTCATCGAGGTTTAGGGTGGTTGGTGGACGAGCACGGTTGGGAACCGTCCATCCCGGGTTCAAATCCTCTCTATTACGGTCTCGCCTCGCCTCTTCAGTGGGGCAAAGCAAGTGTGGGCCCGATGTCAGTGGGTGACCTTGTTAGGTTCTACCGAGGGATTAGTTACGCCGACAAGAGCTCCATTTAGAGTGACAGTCGCTAGATATCCCCGTTCCAAACAAAAAATTATGATAAAGATTCAAAACTCTTCCATAGGCTAAAGATAGGAGTGGGGAGCCTCAACTTGAGCAAGGCAGTGCTGAGATGGAAAGTGGAATGAATGCCATAGGTGATTGCTTCCAGTAGTGGTAGAAATGGTCCACATGGTCATCTTAAAGATGATTAATTGGCAAGTGGCAGGCATTAAAGGACAGAATGATTAGCTACTAATTGATCCTTGATAATAATGTAGAGATATGATAAAGAGCATTGCGATGCAATAGAGAATATTCTTATTGTAGTGGTTTCTTCATAGGGAGAAGTGGAACGTGACATGGCTAAAATGCAATGATTATAGGCACATCAAGACAAATAGGGCTGTCAAAATCAGGTCACGTCATTCGACTATTGCGGGGTGAGGGGTCAATTGCTCGGCGAGTCGATGGCAACGCGGGCAGATGTGACGCCGGCAGACGCAACAAAGACACACGACGAGATGCGGTCAACGAGGGCACTCGATACAACAGCGGGCAGACTCGATCAGCGCTGACGCCCCATCAGTCTGATGAGGTCAGCGCGAATGTGACAATTGGCAGACCTGGCAGACATGAGTTCCGGAGTGCGGGCAGGAATCGAGATTCCCAATTTCAACATTTCGTGTACAGTGGGTCGGAATTCAAGTCAATTCGGGTCATTCTTGAGTTTTCGGGTCAACCCGAATCCGACCCAATTTTAAAACGGGTCAATTTATTGAACCTGAACCCGACCCATTTCACAAACGGGTTGATCCTAACCTGAAATTTTCCAATCAGGTTCGAGTCGGGTTTTTGAGTCATGTCAAATACTGACACCCCTAAAATAAATATGATGAAATATTATAGGGTTTGTTGAAAAATATGATCATGTAAGGGATAGTTCAATCATATATGTTGTGTCATTCATGTGTCAACTTGCAAATGCTCTAATCAACTTTGTAGGAATAGCTAGGTGGGGGATCCTTAGATTGTAGCTCCTGAATGGACTAATAAGGTTAATCTTTATTGGTGTTGTGTTGACTTTCTTTTAACAATGTTCTAAATCCAGTCAGCCGGTTTTGATAGGTTATTCAAGTCAAATTCAAATATATCTCTAATTGGAAATGCAAAATGAGGTATTATAAGGCAAGAAAATTAACTTATATGTTAAGAAAATAGTAAATGTATCATATAAAAAATCAAATAATATATATTGAAATTTTTTTATCCAAAATAATTTTAAAGATTTGACCGAATTTTATTTTATTTTTAATTCTTTGAATATGCTTCTATATTATTTGGACTTATATTTTGATGAAGTGGATGATTGATTGAGCTCATGAAAAATACAGTCGATAGTGATGTAGGTCTTCATTATGAAAATTAGACGTTAGTGGCATAACTACAAGTACGGGTGTCAATTTCGGGTCACGGGTCGGGTTCGGGTCGAACCCGGAACTGACCCGGGTTCAAACGGGTCAACCCTAACCCGACCCGGGTAGACAAACGGGTCGGAAAACCGAACCCGGACCCGACCCGGCGGGTTGCCGGGTTGACATGACCCGACCCGGTTTGGGTGGCCGGCGCCGGAACAACGGCGGGGGACGCGAGCGCGGCGGGCGGACGTGAGCGGGACAGCGCGGGCGCGGTCGAGCGCTGGCACGCGGGTGCGGTCGAGCGCTGGCACGCGGGCGAGGTCGGGCGCGGTCGAGCGCAGGCACGCGGGCGCGCTGTCGGGCGCGGGCACTCGAGCGCGGCGGGCGCGGGCACGCGGGAACGCTGGACACGCGGGCAGCGCTGCCGAGCGGGCGGCGGGCAGTGCGGGCGGGCGCGCGGTGGGTAGCGCGCGGCGGGCGGGCGCGCGGCGGGCAGCGGGTAGAGGCGGGATTCGAATTTTTTCGAATTAAACGGGTTGGCGGGTTGACCCGGCAACCCGCCGGGTCAACTCGAACCCGACCCGTTTTTTAAACGGGTCGATTTCTGGAACCCGAACCCGACCCGTTTTAAAATCGGGTCGGGTTCAACCCGGATTTTCCGGGTCGGGTTTTTGTGTCGTGTCAAATATTGACACCCCTAACTACAAGGCTCATGAAGAACATGTAATTTTGAGTCTGTTTAGTACTGCTGGAACATTCGCAAGAGTGGAGATATATAGAGTTTAGTATTATAGTTTCGTACAATGATCAAATATACGTACAAATAATTAAGAGGGAAGAGGGTGCAACACTCATAAGAGAAACCATATTTTTTTTACGTGAAAAATTAGAAAAAGGAAAAAACCACAGGATTTGACCCAGTTAAAAATGAATAACCTATTGTTTGTTGTTGAATACAAATAATACCCTTCCTCAAGGGATGGCGTTGGCACAATATGTAAATATACATATGTTGACCTCATTTTTATTGTGTTTTTCCCTCGACCATGCTTGATCAACTTGACCGAGCCACGACGAGTCAAACTCAAGTTGAATCGGCGTCAATTAGAATTTGATTTGAAATTGACTCGGATCGAGTCGAATTTGACTCAATTGCATGCGATCAATTTCGATCAACATATGTCGACCTCGTCGGGCCCGGTTTGATTTCAGTTAGCATTTTTTTTTTTTTTTGATTAATTTCGTATTATTAAATTAATTGAATTAGATCGAGCTTAACTTGACTCAAATTGAGTTAAATTCGGACTCGAATTTGACATGATTCAGCTCGAATCAGTTTGATTCAATTCCAATTAAAAACCATTTAGCTTTTCTAACAAATTGTATTTATTCCTAAATCTAGAAATGAATTCGACGGTCTCTATTTGTGTTCACCAGGCAACGAAGGACATGCAGAGACCCATCATTTGGAGTCAGACAAAGGGCGAACAGTGGAGCCGGACGACGGTGGTGTCGGGGTGGAACTTCAAGATTCTTCAGGCCTTAGAACTCTCCTAGTCCCTTGAGTCATTATCTTAGGGTCTAAGCCTTCTTCAACTGTCTCCTTCGTGTAGGGAGAGAGGGTTTATTTATACATTTTGGGAGTGACATGCTTAGTAAATATCGAGAAAATTCATAACAAATACAAAGTATTTCATCAGACGGCCCATATTTATTCTCTCAATTATAGAGTATTCATAAAGCATTTAAGAGCCAAAATGATATCAAAATTAAATAATCTTGAGTTCATTGGATTTGTCTTGTCAAGTCACTCGATTCAATAATAAACATATCATATTTGAATATCATTTATTTATCCAATTAATGATTTGAAACTTCCAAATATGCTTCAGCCACTTGATTTGAGCTCATTTGGGATCATATTGTATCGATTTTGATGTTTTGGGTTCGTCTCATTGAGACATTCAGTTAGACTATATGTTTGTTGAAATGGTCCAAAATTTAACTTAGAAAGTTTTTAATTCTGATATGCATCAAGAGTTGCATGCGATCAAAATAATATTTTGTAAGGTATGAGAGTCCAAATGGTTATATTTTGTGAGTGTTTGTTAACTTAATTTATAAAAAAATCAAATACTAAATTCTTTTGGAATACATGAAATTTAATTATAATAAATAAAAATAACAATTAATAATTAATAATTAATAAATGAAATATTTCTTACAATGAATACAATTAATGTTTTGGTGGGTGCCACCAAACCCCAGTGGTGGGATTTATTATTTTGTGCGGAGTGCGGAGGGCGTCCGGAGACTAATAAAAATATGTCACATCACTTCATTGTTGGGTACTCAATTCGGTACCCGCACTCGATACCTTTAAGATATCGCTGAGTACTCAGTGCTTAAGTCCCGGTGGTGGAAACGACAAGCAAGATAAACAGGAGATTCCATGTCGCTTATGTAAGCATCCCACCAACGGCAAAATCTTACTCGATCGCCAAGAGTGATGGGCAAAACGCCACGTTCCCACTATCTATTGGTCAATTTACGCGTGCTGAAGTTTTTATCCCACAGCGAATTCGCGGCATTTCGGTCCTTCGGCAGTGGACCAGCGGAGGAAGAAATGGTCCAGGGTTTAAAGCATTAAAGATCGTGCAACCCACCGGTCCATGTCCGGTTCGGTCAATGGACAGAAAAGTAGTTATGTTCTGGTGTCTGCTGCTGCCAAGTTGCAGTCCGTTTTATTGTAGAAGGTTTGGTTGTTCTGCCCCTACTATCAGATCTCTGATCTTTTTTATTAAAAGTCTTATTTGGAGCAAAACTCAGAGGTAGAAGAATTTTGTGGATAGTAAACCTTTTTGCTACTATGATATTTGAGAATGGATTCATGTGTTTGATAATTTCTAGCCTTCTATAGCTTGAGACCCTCTTTGAGATGCCTCTGTCTAGATATGAATTATTTTGTACGGATAGGGGTGTCAATATTTGACCCGACACGAAAATCCGGGTTGGACCCAACCCGATTTCAAAATGGGTCGGGTTCGGGTTCCTGGATTTGACCCATTTGAAAAACGGGTTGGGTTCAGGTTGACCCGGTGAGTTGCCGGGTCAACCCACGAACCCATTTAACTTGAACTGCCCCCCTGCCCCACCTACCCGTACATTGCCCGCGGCTGCCCTAACCATGCCCGCTCAGCTGCCCGCGCAACAAAGCCTGCCAGCGCACGCTGCCGCGCCGGCGCCCCACACCCGAGGCTGCTCGCTCGCTGCACGCACCCACCTGCGCGCCCGTGCCCGCCCTCTTTAGCCTGACTGCGTCCGCGCGTTTCGGGTCCCGTGTCGGATCGGGTCAACCCGGCAACCGCCGGGTCGGGTCCGGGTTCGGATTTCCTACCCATTTATCTACCCGGGTCGGGTTATGCTCGACCCGTTTGAACCCGGGTCAGTTCCGGGTTCGACCCGAACCTGACTCGTGACCCGAAATTAACACCCCTATGTACGGACACCATATCGAAAGAACCGTCCGATTTGTCTCTGCAGTGGGCAATAAAAGCGCAGCTCGCTGCATTTTTAATGTTCATAATGCGTTTTTATTGTTCGCAGAGGCAGAACCGGAATCTGGTGTCCGTACAAAATAATCTCTAATGTCTAGATCTAGTCGATATTGGGATTGGTTCTTTTTAGCTGCTATGAGTCTTTTTGACTGCATTTTTTCCCTGGGCTATTATGATGAATGATCTCTCTATTTTCCTGTAGGTTTTGGCAGCCTGTGCCCATTCATTGCTCTGTTGGTTTATTCTCTGCAGCTCAACAATCTACCTTACATTATTTGGACACTTGTGGATGGCCATACTGGGAGGCAACCAGACCCTGTTGGCCTGTTCTACTGTCTAATATTTCAATGAGAGATCGTTAATTTTGGTTTATTTTGGTTTTATAGGCCTTCGAGTTTTCTTTTACCTGTAATTTTTCTTTTGTGATCTCTTCATTTCCGACGATGTAATCTTTTTTCAGTTTTTCTCATAGCAATGGAAAGGGGACATCCCAAATTTTCCAAAACAAAAAAAACAAAAAGGAAGATTTACATACATACCACCTAATACTATTCTATTTACATATTTAACACCTAAAACTTTAATATTACATACATATATATATATGAAAGTTAAAGCTCCTCATAATCACAGTAAATATCAACTTAAATGAAGTGATCGTATTCATTTAAATCACTTTCACCAAAATTATGCTCACTAAAATTTTCATTTCTTTTAATGAAATTTTACTGTCCAAATTATTAAGGGATCATTTAATTTGCTAAAAAAAAAAAAGCAGAATAAAAATAAAGCAATATAAAAAGAAAATAATGTATTTCAAAAGCTTTAAATTATTTGCATGAGTGTAAAATAAATATAGATAATAACTATTTTTGTTAAACTTGAAATCAAATAGATAAATAAATTATAATTTAAAGTCAAACAACAGTGGTGACCAGCGATTGAATGTGACTATAGATGCCAGCAAAATTGACAATAGCCAAGTAGCAACGATGCGATGGCCAATTGGATGAATTTTTTATTAGGTCTGGTGTCCTGACGTAGCTCTACATTCGGACGCCAGTAAAATGATGTCACGTGCTCTTACTCTTTACCGCACGCTCCAACGACCCGACCCGAACCAGACCCGGGATTGCTATGTATTGGCTAATTTGTGAAGACCGGGGTATTGTTAGGTATTGCTCGATATTGCTCGGCAATAACGAGAAATACCATTCTGTCAAGACCAATACCTAGCAATACCTAACAAAATTGGGACATTGCTCGGTATTGCTATGTATTGATCTTGACAGAGCAGTATTTCTCGTTATTGTAAAGTAATACCTAGTAATACCGAGCTATACCTAACAATACCCGAATATAGTAATACCGGGTTCCTGTCAGGGTCGGGTCGTCAGGCCGCGCAGTAAAGAGTAAGAGCACGTGACGACATGTTATCGATCTCCAGATGTAGAGCTACGCCTGGCGTCCGGACCTAATAATTTACAGGTGGCGACGATAGCCTGCAATATATGTCAAGAATTTACAATTTATTTTAAAATTATACAAATATATGAATTTTTCAAATACGTCAAAATCCAAATATTTTGAAACTTTACTCTATATTTCTTTTACTTCAAATCCAATACTGACGTTTTCAAATATTTACATTTGGAAATACTTTATGCCATCCTTACTCTAAAAACAAAATAGCGCTTTTTTTTTTTTTTTTTTTCTTTGGAGGGGTAGGGGGAAAGTTTAGTGCCATAGCTCAAATTTTCAATATATGTTGAAAAAAAAATCCAATCCGACCAAAACTCATGCTTGCAATCTCAAAAAGACAACTGAAAATATAGATCCAAAACTAATATAAAATACAAAACCAAGCAAAATGGAGTATAGGAGAGAAGCCAATTGTTGTTTGTGGGATAAACTCAGAAAATGGAACTTTTATTTGGTCCGTGAACGTACGTAGAGGAACGTCCGGTCGGCACTAAAATCCCGCCAAAAACTCGGTATTTGCTCGGTATTGCTAGGTATTATTTGGTAATAACGAGGAATATCATCATGTGAAGACCAATACCGAATTATACCGAGTTATACAAAAAAAATACCTAGAAAAAATCGGTATTTTTTTGTATAACTCGGTATAGCTCGGTATAGCTCGATATATTCGATATTGAGTCTTCACATGATGGTATTCCCCATTATTGTTTGGTATTGCTCGATATTTCTCGTTTTTTGGTGCGATTTAACTCGAGGACGTAATAATTGTTCCAGAAAATGACATCAAAATCTTGAGAGAACTTCACATGATCCATGCATGCAAACAAATTATGATACTTTATTGGATCTTTAACAGGCGCAAAGCACAATGGGTTGAGCATAACAACTTGACTAATAACCATCATTACACAAACCCACCAAAGATGGAATAGCCAATACACAAAGATAGTTGAATAAAAATCAGCTCAAATGATGAGAAAAACATTGTTGACCTGTAAAGTTTAAAAAAAAAAAAAAAGAGAATCAAATCCCTTACCTGCCTCCCCACGTTGCACGATCCAGCGCCGCTCGTCGCACGTCGAGGCCATACCGAGGGTCGCGTCTCGCACGTCGCTCGCACGACTCACTCGAGTCGTTAAAAGGCTCGAGGAAACGAGGCCTTCGGCCTCTTCTCCACGCAAATCCTCTTCCTCACTCTCCGATTGCGCTCTCGCTCCCTCACTCTCTCCCTGTCACGCATCACCGACTCCGCTGCGACGACTTTCCCCTTCTAGTCGGATTGGAAGTTGCGACCTTTTGATCGGAAGCCGCAACGGGTGCTCGCTTGCTGTGATCGCAACTTTCTCCCTTACCCGCGCCTCTTCGGCTGATTCCCGTAGAGAGAGAGAGAGAGAGAGAGAGAGAGAGAGAGAGAGAGAGGAGAGAGAGAAGCTTCTTCTCTTACCTGTAGCCGCAGACCTCAGCTCCCCCTGCCAACTTCTCCGGTCCTTCCGTGAATGTTCGACGCCGCTCCTTCTATGACTTTCCCTCCTGCTTGATCGGAGTTACACCATTTTGATCGGACGCAAGAACCAGAAGCTCGCTGGATGCGAGATAACTTTCTACCTAACGCGCGCTTCTTCGGCTCATTCGGGCTGTTCGACTTTGCCACTTCTCCGACTTTTCCTTCCTGTCTGAACGGAAGTTACAACATTTGATCGGAAGCATCAACAGGAGCACGCTGGTGAGGAAGGTAACTTTCTCCCTTTCACATGCTCACTCGGCCAAATCCCATGAGTCCGTCAAACTGAAACGAAAAAAATAATATTTTATATTAATTTTTAATTAATTGTAATTAATCTTAATTAATTGTATTAGTTATAATTTAATTATTTTTTAATTATAATCAATTAAAAATGACTTTTAATTAATTATGATTAATTAAACTTAATCATAATTAATTATGTTATTTTTAATTAATTATTTTTATTATAATTAGTTATAATTAATTAAATTTAATTATTATTAATTATAATTAATTAAGATTAATAAAAAGAGGGTTTTGCAAATGCTTCTCCTGCCTAGACATCCTCTTGCCTCGATCCTTGGTCCACGAGCCTTCTCCCGCCTCGGTCCCCGAGCCTTCATCGACACTGTCGGTCTGCCGGCCGCCAAAGGTATAACTTCTAGAACCTTTGTTCGCTCTCTTACCTCGGCATGCGTGTCGAGTCGGTGGTCTGCCTATACACGCTTTTCTCTAGCGTTGTGGGAGGGGCAACCGGCGCGACACCCACGACAAGGTAGGCGAGCGACCCTCGGTTCCAAACCTGTTCTCGACGTTTGTGGCGCACCGGCAAACCACCTATACACGCTTTTTCTAGTGTTGTGGGAAGGGAACCCGGTGCGGCACTTACGACGAGATCGGGATATTCATAAGTACCCGCTTGCGGGGAAACAACTGCTTCTCTGACAACAGGGACC